>QGSO01000201.1:726675-746607 GCA_011037825.1 Carya cathayensis
TAGAATTTCAAGGAAGTTGGGAGAATCACGTGCCACTCATAGAATTCGCTTATAATAACAGCTTCCATGCATCCATCCAAATGGCTCCTTATGAAGCTCTGTATGGTAGAAAATGTAGATCACCCTTATGTTGGGATGAAGTCGGGGAGAAGAAAATAATTGGACCCGAGATAATTCAGGAAATGCAAAATCAGATTTAGATTATAAGAGATAAAATGGCTGCAGCGCAACGTCGTCAAAAGAGTTACGCGGATACCAGGAGGAGAGATTTGTTTTTCGAAGAAGGCGATTGGGTTTATCTCAAGGTCTCTTCCATGAAAGGAGTTAAGCGTTTTGGGAAGAAGAGGAAGCTGGATCCGAGATATGTTGGACCATTTCAGATTTTGGAGAAGGTAGGGTCCGTCGCTTACAGAGTTGTATTGCCAGAATATTTTGGGGATATACACAATGTCTTCCATGTATCATCTTTGAAGAAGAGTTTTGGACAACAGGAGCCATGCTTTGTCGACCCAGAGAATATTCAGTTGCAACCGGACCTTACTTATGAGGTTGTTCCGTTGCAGATCTCGGATTGGAAGGAGCAACAGTTAAGGTCCAAGACGATACCCTTGGTTAAGGTGGCCTGGGGAAATCCGTTAGCTCAAGACTTCTCTTGGGAGCGAGTAGCGGACATGGGGGAGCAATACCCTTACTTGTTTGAGTAATGATGGTACGTTTCTTAATCTTGGTTGCAGTTGGTTGTATGTGGAATTATATGGCCCGTTTCAAGTTGGTGTTTGGTCCTGCAAAATTTCGAGGATGAAATTTGTTTTAAGGGGGGGAGGATGTGATGACCCGCTTTTGCATGTATTTTCACTAAAGGAGTGGTTTTAATTCGATTAATAATATAGTGCTTTTATTTTAAATTATCGGATTTTAAATTGGATTTTATTTGATGTGAGTTTAAAGTGCTGTTTAATTTATTTTAGCTTGACGTTGTGTTTAAAATATTTTCTTGGTGTTTATTTATTTAATTGTTGTAGTGTTTAATTTATTTTAGTCGTTTACGTTTTTAATATCGTTTTCGGCGGATCAGTTTTTGGATCCCGGAAGTGAAGTTTGGACTTCATTTCTTTTCTCCTTCTTTTCTTTTACTTTTTCTTTTTTTTCTTCCTTTTTCTTTTCCTTCTTTTCTTTTTTTTTTCCTTTCTTTTTCTCCTTCCGGTTTCCTTACCCGTGCGCTACGTCTCTCTCTCTCTCCCTTCTCTGTTTTTTTTCCTTTCCGCGCAGCCTCCTTCGACCACCCATATCTCCGCCGTCCGGTGGAGGTGTCATACACCACCCCCGCCATTCTCTTCCCCTCACAGCAGACTACAACCCCACCAATTTTTAGGACCATCGGAGCCACCGTTAGCTGGAAAAAGCCCCTCAAAGTCGCGGCCCCAACCCCTGTTTTGCACTCTGCCGCCGGTCCCTTAAACCGCCCAGAACCGCCGCCCACCGGCGGCATAGCCTGCGACACCCACCCAGAAAACTTCCCCTCCCTCCGGCCACCATCTTTTCACCACTTCTTCCCCTACCTCTTGCCGACCTAACCCACCCATTTCCAGCCTAGATCCGTAGCCGGAGCAGCTCCCACGAGCTCAACTCCAATTTGGCCGTTTTTGCTCTCCACCGCCACCCACGGCCAAAACTCACTTCCACTAGCTTCATAAACATCCCTAGACCATTCCCTATCAATTTGGTGTCTTGGTTGGTTCCCGTTCAAAAGTGGGTATTTTGCGACCCACAGCTACAGTGCATTTGCACTGTTACGTTGCTTTCCGCTCATTGTTTGCCGCGCACCGAACCTTCTAAAAATCATATATAGCGCTGTAAGTATTTTCCAAACTCTACTTTTAGATTTAAATGTATTTTGCTCTTTCAATAATTTATCTGGTTGGTTTGTTGATTTCGGACTGAGTCTGAGGAGTTCGGGGGTCGGATGGATTGAGGATGGAGTTGTTTGGTTGATGTGATAATTGTTTGAGATATTTGTGCCTCGATTTTTGCATTGTATGGTGCTCACATTTTCATGTTTAAAAAGGGAAAACCGGGTTTTCGTGTAATTGCATGCATGTATATGTGGTTGTGAATGAAAACTGGGCTTGTAAGCGAGAACTATTTTATGAGATAATTGAACGATTGGATTGACTGGTTTGAGTCAAAGGCACGCGTAGGGATGGTGTTAAGCAGGGATGGTGGTAGAGTCTCGTCTGCGATTCCCGCCTACGGTGCATGACGCGTAGGGATGGTGGTAAGCAGGGATGGTGGTAGAGTCCCGCCTGCGATTCCCGCCTACGGTGCACGATGCGTAGGGATGGTGGTAGAGTCCCACCTGCGATTCCCGCCTACGGTGCACGACGCATAGGGATGGTGGTAAGCAGAGATGGTGGTAGAGTCCGGCCTGCGATTCCCGCCTACGGTGCACGACGCGTAGGGATGGTGGTAAGCAGGGATGGTGGTAGAGTCCCGCATGCGATTCCCGCCTACGGTGCATGAATGTTTTGGTTAATGGGCCATTTTCTGGGAAAATGGCGAAATTTGTTTTTGGGCCATTATTTGGGATAATAGGGAGGAAAAATTTAAAGGAAAGGTTTTGGGCCAAATGGGACTTTGGCGTGTGTGTGGAAATTATGTTGTTTTATGGGACATGTGCGTTGCATTCTTTCATGCATATTGTTTGAGTTATAATATGTTTTTATCTAGTGGTATTTGGATTTTACTTACCTGCAGCACCTTTTTTGGTACCGTAGATTTTGGTGCAGGGAGCGGGGAGGAGGAGGAGGTTGAGCCCGGGGAGGCGGCTCCGCCGGAGTTTTGAGTGCTTGTGTTTTGGTTTTGAAACAATACTTGTGACTTGTAATATTTTATTATGTATCTTTGAACTGCTTAGTATTTTATTTAAGAAAAAAAATTCTGGTACTTAGTTTTATGTCTTTGCTATCCGTTGCGTATTTCTTCATGCACATGTGTCGCTTGCACACACTTGGCACTCGTCGTAAGGGTGGTGATTCGTGTTGTCACCATCCGGACGTCTCAATTTCCCCGTGTCTGGGCGTGGGGATTTGGGGGCGTCACACATGTAGCACCACCTAAGTGTGGACCCCAAGGTCAATGGAGTAAGATAGAAATGCCAAAGCTTTAATGCTGAGAAGAACTTTGCCATCGCAGTAGAAGTTGACTGGTTACTTGCAGTGGGATTCATACAAGAGGCCCATTACCTAGATTGGCTAGCTAACGTGGTGTTGGTAGAAAAGCAAAATGTGAAATGGAGGATATGTGTAAACTTCACCGACCTTAATAAGGCTTGCCCGAAGGACGGCTTCCGATTTCCTCGCATTGACCAGGTGGTTGACTTCACGATGGACCATCATATGGTAAGATTCATGGATGCCTACTCTGGGTATAATCAAATCTACATGAACTCGGATGATGAGGAGAAGACATTGTTCATCACCAATCGAGGGCTATATTGCTACTTAACCATGCCATTTGGGTTGAAGCATGCAGGGGCCAACTACTAGCGGCTGGTCAATCTCATGTTCAAGACTCAGATTGGGAGAAACATGAAGGTCTACGTAGACGATTTGCTAGTCAAAAGTGGAACTCCCAAGTAGCACCTCAGGCAACCTCTGTGAAGTCTTTGTGGTGTTTAGGC
This sequence comes from Carya cathayensis, assembly GCA_011037825.1. NCBI lineage: Eukaryota > Viridiplantae > Streptophyta > Magnoliopsida > Fagales > Juglandaceae > Carya > Carya cathayensis. The sequence goes on from QGSO01000201.1 coordinate 730,355, forward strand.
AGTACCAAATGAAGTTGAACCCGGCAAAGTGTACTTTCGGTGTAGGCTCTGGGAAATTCTTGGGCTTCATGATGTCGAAGCGAGGAATTGAGGCCAACTCGGAGAAGGTGGAAGCTATACTTGACATGCCCTCCCCTTGGAACATAAACGGAGTATAGAACTCATAGGTCGAGCAGTGGCCCTAAACCGTTTCATGTCGATATCAATTGATAAGTACCTCCCCTTCTTCAAAGTGCTGCGAAAGGCTCAAAACTAGGATGACAAGTGCGACCAAGTGTCGATGTCCTCAAGAAGTACCTCACCACCATTACTTAGCCAACCTAGGTGTGGGGAAGTTTTGGTCTTGTACCTGCTAGTCTCCCCGTAGGCAGCCTCCTCAGCCTTGGTGTGAGACAAAAGTGGGGTCCAGAGACTCGTGTACTACACTAGCTGAGCGTATTGGGGAGGAGAGGCCAGATACCCATGCATAGAGTAGCTCACCTTCACCTTGGTGGTAACCACTCAAAAGATTAGCCAGTATTTTCAAGCTCATCTGATGAAGATCCTCATCGAGACCCCCTAAAGAAGATCATGCAAAGACTAGATGCCTTGGGCCGCCTCACAAACTAGGCCATGGAGTTGAGCAAATTCGACATCGAGTACGCACCATGGACTTCGATCAAGGGGCAAGTGTTGGTGTGACGTCCCCAGATTCTGCTTGGGATCGGATGGACATTTGAAGTGTCGAGACATGCAACATAAGGTTACCTACCCCCGTTCATGATATATAAGATGCAATGTTACTAACATGCATATAGTATTATGTAATATTCACAGCGGATAAGTTTTTTTTCTTTAGTAATACTATATATCAAACTGAAAATATTCCAAATACTTAAAACATACTTTATACATAAATACATACTAAACAACTGAGATCACAACACTAGTCCAAAATAGTTGTGACCATAAGTGTACTGGAGATTCAACTCCATAAGTACAAGTAGTAATTTAAGTTAACTACTATGCCATCATCGATGATACATCATCACCTAGTCGACTGTATCCAGTTGGTTGATTCTCGATTCTCCTTTAGCTCCTGTAACAAGATCTACCATTCAAGAGGGAATGATAGTTGAGACTACCACAGTGAAATAGCAAGTTAACAGAAAACCTCAACACAGGTTAATGATGCACGCATGGAAGTAAAAGCATGAATTCATAATCAAAGTCATAAGTAATCATAGCACAACTTGACATACAATATAGCATAAATGACATAATTTAAACTAAAATGTGAACTGAAATTGATTTGTTTAAACTGAACTAGACTTAAACTCAGACTTGACCTAAAATGAACTTGATCTGAAACTTTACTTAACATAAACTTGGACTTGAACTGAAGCTTAACTTGACATGAACATGAACTTGAACTGAAACTTAACTTTACATGAACTTGAATTGATTTCTTTATTTGACATGAACTTGGACTTGAATTCTGACAATCAAAATGATTCTGCCAGTTGTTTCGTCAGGAATACTATACTATCAGAATGATTTCGCCCAACATATTCCGTTAAAGATACTCAAACAATCATAATGATTTCATCATGAGTATTTTTTTTAAATCATGTACCTTAGCAATAAAAATGATTACATCAGGAGTACCTAGTAATACTCTAACCATCAGAATGATTATATCAAGATTATTTTAAATCACATACCCTAGCAATCAAAATGATTATACCAAGAGGACCTAGTTATACTCTGACAATCAGAATGATTACATATGAGTATTTTAAATAATGTACCCTGACAATCAAAATAATTACACCAGGAGTACATAGTAATACTCTGACAATCAGAATAATTACAACATGAGTATTTTAAATCACGTGCTTTAGCAATCAAAATGATTACACTAGGAGTATCTAGAAATACTCTGATAATAAAAATGATTACATTCTGAGTATTTTAAATGAGATATTCTAAGAATCAGAATGATTATGCCAGGAGTATCTGCATAACTGAACTTCAATTGAATTCTGACAATTAAATTGATTTCGCCAGATGTAGCTCAGATGAATTACAAATGGAGATGCTCAAACAATCATAGTGATTACATTGCAAGTATCCTAGACATAACTGACTTGAACGTAATTTGAAAGACATGACTTACTTGAGATATAAACAGTTCGTAACATGACATAATAAGTAATAGACAATATCTCATAACATGTAATAGATAACATATTTAACATGACATACTTGCAATAATGAATATTACATGACATGAAATACATGTAACATATGACATACTTAGCATGACATACTTGTTGACAGAAGAAATTTTGTGTAACTTATGAACATGAAATGACTTGGCGTGACATGGTATATATGATAATATACATACATACATATACTGTAGTTCCTTCTCACCCATTCATAGTAAACTGCTAGTAAGTTAAAAGCTAACTTACCTCAATCTCCAAAATTAGTAATTTCTAAAAGTTAGAACTTAATCACTAACAATTAGAAATATTAAAAAATACTAACTTAGAGTAAAATTACCACTTTACCCTCTACATATAGAAAAAAGATAATTTTACCCCTAATTTAAGGAATTTCCATCCTAACTCTAAAAGTTACCAAACTTTACATACCTCATGTATATAAGAGGTTTAGGATCCTCCAATAAAATTATCAAAACCATTGGAATATGTTTAAACCACAACAGATTTAAACTTTCTCAAAACAGAAACTGTTTTTCCTCTTCTAGTTTCTAAATTTCTAGATCTAAGAAAATCTTTCACCAAACCCTTAATCATGCAACAAATCCTCAACCAATAATCATATACACATGTTAAAAATACTTCATAAAAATTTTGAACCAAGATCTATCCATTAACTTAGTAAAAAACTCCAAAATATCGCAAAAAAAAAAAAAAAATTGTCCAGTTTATTGCCCACAATGACCTTTCAGGGAAGTAAACGACATTTGATCAAGCAAACGATCTTCAAATGGAACAAATAAAGTATCCATATAAACTAGAATAAAAAAAGGAACAACGTTTATGAAGGAAACTTTGGTAGAAAACACATACAAAGGCTTCCAATAAGATGTGCAAAAGAGCTCTGAAAAACTGCCTAAGAATGTCTTTGGGTTTTGTGAAAAAAATGTAAAGGAGAGGTGATTTTTGTGGGAAGTGGGCTAGAGGGCTTCTTGCACAAGTTATGGAAGAGAATGAGGCTGAAATGAAACTTGAGTGTTGGTATTTGTTAGCAAATACAATACCCAAAAATTAGCCCAAGATATTTCCTCATGGTGGAGTGTAGTATTGTAAGAGTGAGGTGGCCCTTTAGCTCTTTTACTTCTAGTACCCTCTAGGACCTCTTTTGGAAAGATATGGTCAACACAGTGGGGGTGCAAAACTTAGCCAAGAAGTAATGCTAATGTTGCCAAATTAATGGGCCTTAACCAAATGTGCCTTAATTTCGGGTTTTAGGTTGCTATCAAGCACAAATTCAATTTCTCTTGGTCCAATCAAATATCCAAGGTTAAAAAGGATGGATAATGATGTTCTAATATGAATTTGAATGATTAATTTAATCAAGTGATTAAATACAATATTAGAAACTGATTCAGTTAGGGTGCTGAGGTCAACTTTAGGATTTCCGTTTCAACCATGCTTTTGGATTCTCAGTTGGATTCCAACCATAAAGGGTTTTACTAGGGTGAAATCCTCTTTGGTTTGATACAATTTGATTGGTGAGATGGAATAGGGTTTTTGCTTAGGTGGCATGATCTCACATCTTGATTCATTAAAATTCATCAAACATTCCTCATGGTGCCAAGTGTCTAATGCTATTTACTATGTTTGGTTAAGATCTTACCAAGTGTCTAGATAAAACTTCTCTAGCCTAATTTGAACATTCCACACTGTGATTTTGAAAATACACCTTGTGACGCCCACAGATTCTGCTTGGGATCAAACAGACATTTGAAGCGTTGGCACATGTAACACAAGGTTACCTGGCCCCGTTTCAGATATATAAGATGCAATATTCCTATCATGCATCTAGCATTATGCAATATTAGCTGCGGATAATTTTTTTTTGAGCAATACTATGCACCAAACTTATAATATCTCAAATAGTTAAATTGTAATTCAAACATACTTAACAAAATAAATGTCCATGATTTTAGTACGAGTCTCAGAAGACTAAAATCTCAAAAACATGGGAGATCAGATGTGATGACCCGCTTTTACGTGTATTTTCATTGAATAAATATTTTAATTTAATTAAAATAATAGTTCTTTTATTTTAAATTATTGGATTTTAGTTGGATTTTAATTGCTGTTGAGTTTAAATTGCTGTTTAATTTATTTTAGCTTGTTTTTGAATTTAAAATTTAATAGTTAGTTTTTACTAGTTATTTATTATATTTTAGCTTTAAGTTGTGTTTAAAATATTTTCTTGGTTTTTAATTTATTTGATGTTGTGTTTAATTTATTTTAATTGTCTTACGGTTTTTTAAAATCGTTTTCGGCGGATCTGTTTTTGGGTTCCGGTGCGTAAAGCGTAGGGATGGTGGTAAGCATGGATGGTGGTAGAGTCCCGCCTGCGATTCCCGCCTACGGTGCTCTGATGGTTTGGTTAATGGGCAATTTTCTAGGAAAATGGCAAGATTGGTTTTTGGGCCATTATCTGGGATAATGGCGAGGATATGATTAATAGTTTAATAGTTGAAACTTATGCATCAAAGGTGGGTAGCATAATCACATGTATGAAGTAATAAAGCAGTAGGATCCATGAGTGTTGTTTAATAGTTTTTGATGGATTGAAGATTTAAACAGTATGGCCTGTCTTGAGATTTATTTGTGAAGAGCTATTGCAGGAATTAGTTATGCTAAAACTAGAGTTTTTGAGAGTACAAGTAGGTGGGTGAGTTACCAAGAGCGTTTCGATTATGTCTAGGTGAAGTCAATGGTAGTTTATAGTGAGTTAGTTAGTGCAAGCTTACATGTTATTCATAATATAGGTAATGAGTTTGAAGTATGGGATATCAGATAGAAGTTATAAGCGCTCTCGTTGGTTGGCCGGGAAGGACTTGGGCCTTTTTGGAGATGTTCCTTATCTTTAGAAGAGACAGGTGTATTTTGGGATGATGTGATGTGTTTTCAATTTGGGGCTTGGAGGTTGATTAGTACTGGTTTCTGTCATCAATCAATGGATGTATTTTTACGGAATGTTGGTTTTCTTTTGGGGCAGCGATGGCCAACTGAGGAATGAGTGGAGTTTTGTGGTTTTTGGAGGCATACTATTTTCTATGGAAATGTGGTAAAGGTTTTCTTGTGATTAGGTGTGGATTGAGCTTCTACTTCATGATATTAATTTTTGAAGATATAGCCTTTAAGTATTTTGATGAGTTATCAGAGTGCGCGCGAAAGCATGATTTTTGGAGATGCTTAGAAGTTCAAATTTTGTATCGACTTTGAAGATTTAGTAGTGATTCGAAGTTTTAATGGGAGATTAATCATTTGGTCGTACAATTTGGTTTATTGATGGTTAACTTTGGAAGTGACTATTAGGTTACCAAAGTTAGAATAGGATGAAAACTCGGAAGGTAAAGCAGAGACGTCGTCGATATTAGTGATCTATGGTGTGAAGATAATAACTATTGGAATTTGTTGGGATGAAGTCGGGGAGAATAAAATTATTGGGCCTGAAATAATTCAAGAGATGCAAAGCCAAGTTCTGATCATCAGGGATAAAATGGCGGCAGCTCAGAGTAGTCAGAAAAGCTATGCTGATACCAGGAGGAGAGAGTTATCTTTTGAAGAAGGTGATTGGGTTTATCTCAAGGTCTCTCCCATGAGAGGAGTTAAGCGTTTTGGTAAAAAGCGGAAACTGGATCCGAGGTATGTCGGCCCTTTCAAGATTTTGGAGAAAATAGGGTCCGTTGCTTATAGAGTTGCTTTGCTAGATTACTTTGGGGATATTCATGATGTCTTTCCACGTGTCATCCTTGAAGAAGAGTTTTGGTCAACAAAAGCCGCGCTTTGTCGATCCAGAGAGTATTCAGTTGCAACCGGACCTTACTTATGAGGTTGTTCCATCGCAGATCATGGATTGGAAGGAGCAACAGTTGAGGTCCAAGACGATACCTTTGGTTAAGGTGGCTTGGGGAGATCCGTTAGCTCAAGATTTCTCTTGGGAGCGAGTAGCGGACATGAGGGAGCAGTACCCCTACTTGTTTGAGTAATGACGGTACGTTTTTTAATCTTGGTTGCATGTGGTTTTATGTGGAATTATGTGACTTGTTTCAAGTTGGTGTTTGATCTTGCAAATTTCGAGGACGAAATTTGTTTTTTAAGGGGGGGAGGATGAGATGACCCGCTTTTACGTGTATTTTCACTGAATGAATATTTTAATTTAATTAAAATAATAGTTCTTTTATTTTAAATTATCAGATTTTAGTTAGATTTTAATTGCTGTTGAGTTTAAATTGCTATTTAATTTATTTTAGCTTGTTTTTTTATTTAAAATTTAATAGTTAGTTTTTACTAGTTATTTATTATATTTTAGCTTTACGTTGAGTTTAAAATATTTTCTTGGTTTTTAATTTATTTGATGTTGTGTTTAATTTATTTTAATCGTTTTACGGTTTTTTAAAATCATTTTCGGCGGATCTGTTTTTGGGTTCCGGAGTGAGGATTGGTCCTCATTTCATTTCTTTTCTCTTTTTCTTTTTCCCTTTCCATTTTTCTTCTTCTTCTTTTCTTTCCTTTCTTTCTTTTTCTTCCCCGTTTTCCCTCTCCGCGCGCTGCCTTCTCCCTTTTCTCCTTCCCGTCGCCCCTACTTCGGCCGGCCAGTGCACCGCCGTCCGGCGACTGTGTTGTACACCACCCCCACCATTCTCTTCCCCTCCCACCAGAGTTCATCCCCACCAATTTTTAGAGCCATCGGACCAGCCGTTAGCAGCCACGCAAGGTTGGAAGTCACGGCCCCAACCCTATTTTTCTCCCCTGTCGCCAGTTTCTTTCTCCGCCCAGAACCGCCGCTCACCGGTAGCGTGGCCTACACCACCCACCCAGTTTTCTTTCCCTCTCACCGGTGAACATCCCCACCAATTTTCACCTCCATTCGAGCCGCCGTTAGCCACCACGAGCTCCTCCAAGCCACACGATTTTTCACCGTTTCCGGCGCCGTCGCACCACCTCCGGCCACCATCTCTTCACAGCTTCTTCCCCTACCTCTTGCCGTCCAGACCCACCTAATTTCGGCCCCGATCCGTTGCCGGAGCAGCTCCAACGAGCTCAACTCCGTTCAGCCCCGTTTTGCTCTTCCGTCGCCGTTTCCACCGCCACCCACGGCCAAAGCTCACTTCCTTTAGCTTCATAAATATCTCAAGGCCATTCCCTATCAATTTCGTGCCCTGGTTTGTCCACGTTCGAAAGTGGGTAATTTATTACCCACGGCCACAGTGTAAAATACACTGTTACGTTGCTTTTCCTCCGCCGTTTGCAATGCTGCGAGCTTTCAAAAAATATCGTATAGCGCTGTAAGTATTTTACAAACTCTACTTTTAGATTTAAATATATTTTGCTCTTACAATATATCATTTGGACATGTTGGTTGATTCCGGACTGAGTCCGAGGAGTTCAGGGGTCGGATGGATTGAGGACGGAGTTGTTTGGTTGATGTTGATATTTGTTTGAGATATTTGTGCCTTGATGTTTGCATTGTATAGTGCACACATTTTCATGTTTAAAATGGGAAAACCGGGTTTTCGTGTAGTTGCATGCATGTACATGTGTTTGTGAATGAAAACTGGGCTTGTAAGCGAGAAATGATTTATGGTATATGTGAACGATTGGATTGACTGGTTTGAGTCAAATGCACACGTAGGGATGGTGGTAAGAAAGGATGGTGGTAGAGTCCCGCCTACGATTCCCGCGTATGGTGCACGAAGCGTGGGGATGGTGGTAAGCAGGGATGGTGGTAGAGTCCCACCTGCGATTCCCGCCTACGGTACACGAAGCGTAGGGATGGTGGTAGAGTCCCGCCTGCGATTCCCGCCTACGGTACATGAAGCGTAGGGATGGTGGTAAGCAGAGATGGTGGTAGAGTCCCGCCTGCGATTCCCGCCTACGGTACACGAAGCGTAGGGATGGGCTAGGGACAGTTCAGTCCATTGCACACAAGAAAACACATGTGTGCTGATTGGTGTAGTTTTGGGGTTTTGATATGTTATTACTCTTAATGACATATTTTGAGGTTTATCAAGGATTCTAATATGAGAAAATAATGATGTGATTGAATAATTAAATACGAAAATTTCATATAAAAAAGGCTAAAAGGATTAAGAAAGAAAATTAAACTCCAAAACATAATTTAAAGATCACTGATTATGGGTAGGTTGATTAATGGTCTTAACCCACTTTCAAAACCTAATTTGAATTCAAAGAATCACTTAGGGTATAATATGGGCATGAGGAAACCCATGGTATGGTGTATTGGGCTTCAAATTGAAGAGTCAAAAGAAACAAAACAAGACTTTGGGCCTTGTTGGGCTTAAAAGGCCATAAGTGTGAGTTAATGGTCCATGGGCTTTGGGTTTGAGTGGATGAGAGGCCTTGTTTCTAGATTTTGAGGGATTATGAGAGGCCTCAAGATCCACAAAGATGGGTCTTGAAGGGCTTACCTTGACATAATTGGGCCATGGGTCAAGCCTGCACCAAGTTAGGCCTAAAAGGCCTTATGCCTTCCTCATACTTGGGCCAGCCCTTACCAAGGCTATCCTACCAAGACTTGTATTCCTTTAAGGCTTGGCCTATTAATGTCCTAAAGTTCTAAGGGCCTTAATAGAATCACTAATGGGTCTACTTCTCTTAACCTTTAAGCTTAATAATTAATTGAAGATATGGAGAAAAGATTGTGGAGGTCCACTTCGATAACTTCGGAATGGTTAATGCAGTACTTTCCAATTGGATGTGGATAACAACTGCATCTAATGAAACCACCAATTGGATTAGAAAACCACCACTTTAGAGCCCCGTTTGAATATTAGTAATATATGTGAATAGTAGTGAATTAGTTTGTGAATAGTAATTAATAAAATAGCCTAAGAATATCTAAGAAGAATTATCTTTCCGAACAGACTCTTAGTGATTTTTTTCTTGGCAAGCCAAGGAACATGGATCTGGGTCATATTCATTGGACCCATTGCACTTTTATTTTTGTTTGTTTTTATTGTATGCACTGCATTTTATGTAATGTAATTTTTGTTAGGGGTTCCCCATGCCTTTCTTGTCTTTTATTTTCATTTTTATTTTTAATGCAAACTTTACTAGAAGAAAAATGCCTCTTGAGCATCTTTGTTAGTTGTGGCCTTTTTTATTAGGTTTTCTGGCCAGTCCAATTGTTCTTTTTGATCTATTGTGAGCATGATTTGAAGTTCCATAAATATTTTTGTTTGCATTTTATAGTCTTATAGTTGACGAAGTCTATGTTTAGCTTATTGTTGGTTGTGATGCCTCCAGCCCCCACTTGGGATTAAACAGTGACTGAAGCGTCAGGATATGTGATACAAGGTTACATACTCTTCGTATATAACAGTTAAGATGCAATGCACCTATTAATCTAACAGTATGTAGTGTGATGCTCCCAAATTCCGCTTGGGATCGGATGGACATTTGAAAAGTCAAGACATGCAACACAAGGTTACATTTCCTCGTTCATGACATACAAGATGCAATGTTCCTAACATGCATATAACATTATGCAATATTCACAGCGGATAAATTTTTTTTCTTTAGCAATACTATGCACCAAACTGAAAATATCCCAAATGCTTAAAACATACTTCATACATAAAGACCCATTGAACAACTAAGATCACAACACTAGTCCAAAATGGCTATGATCCAAAAGAGTACTGGAGATGCAACTCCATAGTACAAGTAGTAATTTAAGTTAACTACTATATTAACATTGACTTCGCACCGTCGCTTAGTCGATTGTGTTTAGTTGGTCAGCTCCCAATTCTCCTTCAGGTCCTGTAACAAGATCTACCATTCGGGAGGAATGGTAGTTGGGACTACCATAGTGAGATTTGATTACAAATCTCAGCAAGTTAAAATAAAACCTCCACACAAGTTAATGATGCATGCATGGCAGTAAAAGCATGAATTCATAATCACAGTCATAAGTAAGCATAGCATAACTTAACATTAAAACATAGCATAACTTTACATAAAACATCGCATAACTAACATAACTTAACTAAAACGTGAACTGAACTTGACTTGCTTGACATGAGCTTGATCTGAGACTTGACTTAACATGAACTTGATCTAAACTTGACTTAACATGCACTTGGTTTGAAACTTGACTTAACATGCACTTGGTTTGAAAGTTGACTTAACATAAACTTGGAATCTTGCTTCTTTAACTGCTTAAACTGAACTTCTTGACATGAACTTAAACTTGAACTAAAACTTAACTTATCATAAACTTGATCTGACTTATTTACTTAACATGAACTTGGACTTGAATTCTGACAATCAAAATGATTCTGTCAGTCGTTTCATCAGGAATAGTGAACAATCAGAATGATTCCGCCCAACATATTCCATCAGATACTCTGACAATCAGAATGATTCTATCAAGAGTATTTTGAATAAGATACCCTAACAATCAAAATGATTACGTCAGGAGTATCCTCATAACTGAACTTGAACTGAATTCTGACAATCAAAATGATTTCGCCAAAAGTACCTCACATGAATTACAAATGGAGATGCTCAAACAATCATAATGATTACATCATGAGTATCCTAGACATAACAAACTTGAACGTAACTCGAAAGATATGACGTACGTGAGATAGAAACATTTCGTAACATGACATAACATGTAATAGACAACATATTTAACATGACATACTTGCAATAGTGAATATTACATGAATTGACATACATGTAATAGATGGAATACTTAACATGACGTACTTGTAATGTATAGCAATACATGACAGAATATCTTGTGTAACAAATGAATAACTCATGACAGACTAAATTCTGTGTAACAGACAAATATCTGATAACTTGACATGGCATATATTACAACATAAATAATTACACTGTAGTTCCTTTACTTATTACCCATACACAGTAAACTACTAGTAAGTTAAGAGCTAACTTACCTCGATCTCCGCGTTTCTTATGAAAGCTCAAGCGCGATCACGAGGAACTGTAATGAGTAATTCTAAAAGTTAGAACTAAATCACTAATTATTTGAAATATGGAAAAATACTAACTTAAGAGTAAAATTTCCATTTTACCCTTTACATGTGGGAAAATGACAATTTTACTCCTAACTTAAGGATTTTGCATGCTAACTCCAAAAGTCACCAAAATTTACATGCCTCATGTCAATTTTATCCTAAACTCAAATATCAACTTAGAAAAATTTAAAACTAATCACAAATATTAAAACTCCATAGGGCCAAAATTCCCATATGCTATTTCCATTGATTTTTGTTTCTAACTTGTTTTGATCAACCTTTTGATCTATAACTTATAAAGATGTGATATTCAAACCAAACCATCACATGATTTAAAAAGATGTCCTAAAACATCTACTTTGGCCTATCCGAATATCTCTTTGCATAAAATTTTATATCTTTGAAACTAACATCAAATATCTTCAAAATAATATTCTAACATGTATATAAGAGGCTTATGATCCTCCAATAAAATTATCAAAGCCATTGGAATAGGTTTAAACCACCAAAAAGTTAAACTTTCTCAAAACAGAAACGGTTTTTCCTCTTCTAGTTTCTAAGTTTCTAGATCTATGAAAATATTTTATCAAAACCTTTAATCATGCAACAAATCCACAACCAATAATCATATACACATGTTAAGAATACTCCATAAAAATTTTAGACCAAGATCTATCCATTAGCTTGGTCAAAAACTCACAATTTTAACATATTCTCCAGTTTATGGCCCATAATGACCTTTTTAGAAGTTAAATAATATTTGACTGACCAAATGATCTTCAAATGGAAAAAATAAGTTATCCACATAAACTAGACTAAAAAGGAACAACTTGTATGAAGGAAACTTTATAATAAAACACTTACAAAAGCTTCGAAATGGGTGTGCAAAAGAACACCTAAAAGCTGTCCAAGAGAGTGTTTGGTGTTCTTTCAATGAAAAGTGTAAAGGAAGATAATTTCATGGGGAGTGTGTAACGCCCGTCCTTGTGGTGAGACCCTTTCAGTTTGATTCAGCGAAAAACATTAAGCTTTACAATTAAAGTTTCTCGTACAAGATATCTTGCCTAGGCCTTCGTGCTCTTTCCCTTAAGCTATGCCCGTCCTGAACTGTCATGCTCATTTTGTCCCTGAGAGGGCACACATAAAAAGTAAAATGAGTCGATGACTTGTAAGCATTACTTCATACCGTTAAAATATAATATAACATAGGTTTTCAATCATGCATTTATCATTCCGTACATACATATCGTACTTAGCATGCATAAGTCTTTCAGTTCATTTGAAAACGTTGCGATGTGGGATTTTTCTTTAAAAACATGCTCCATTCTTCAAAACATTTCCCCACACATCGCTGCCTTCATTTCTTAAAGAGTCTTTTTATGCATTTGTTCTTTTACATACATTCATGCATACATACATTCATGCGTTCATCTTTTCTTACTTATGTACATTCATGCATTCCGTTCATCCATACGTACATGCATTCATTTCTTAACATGCATACGTTCATTCTTATCACTTTCATTGGCCATAGCACACTGTTACTCCCCGTGTGCTGGGGTTAGCGGTCTTTTGGACCTGATTCCGCCCATGGCCACGGGTTGGGAATCCATTCTGTCAGGGTGCAGCACTGGGTGCACTACCAGTACTACTTACCCGGCATTACAATATGCCCAGTCCATTCCATTCAATTGGTACCATTTCCATTCCAGTCCATGTGGCCCTTACGTATTTTTATACACCATACATTTAGTCAATTTCAGTCCTTTCCTTTCCTTTACAGTTCTTACAGTTCTTTTCTTTCATTTCAGTCCTTATAGTTCTTACGGTTCTTTAGTTCATAAAGTCATTTAAAAGAAATAGTTTTCTTTCTTTTTGAAAAAGTCATTTTAAAATAAGTTTCTCTTCTCGTAAAAGTCATTTTAGAAAAAGGTCATCTTTCATGACATCATTTAAAACATCGTCTTTCATAGGGATATTTTAAAACACTTTCATAGGGACATTTAAAAACATAGGGCTGGAGCCTCACTTTCAAGGGACATTTTAAAACACTTTCTTCCTCACTTTCAAAGGGACATTTTAAAACACTTTCTTCCTCACTTTCAAAGGGATATTTTAAAACACTTTCTTTGCTTCGTTTAAAGCATAGTTTTCTTTCTTTTAGTAAAAGTTGTTTTAAAAGAAGTTTCTTTAAGAGAAAATGGTTTTCTTTCTTTTTCATAAAAGTTGTTTTAGAAAGAATCTAAAAAAGTTGTTTTAGAATAGTTTTCTTTCTTTTATATTAAATGTTGTTTTTAGAAATAGTCCGTTACAGTTTCAGTCCATATCGTTCTTAACAGTTCTTACTTGTCTTTTAAAGCTTCATTTTGTTTCTTTTCGTGAACAGACATACAATACGTACCACGTATAACATCTATTCACATGCATAAATGTACATACTTTGGGTGTGTGAAAAAGGGCAGACAAGGAGGGCCGCTACATACTTATACTTGAAAACTTATGTTTCGTTTCGTCTTTAAGTAAAGCATGTCTTCGTAGAGAAAAGTTTCATTTTCCTTTTAGAGAAAATCTTTCATTTTCTTCTTCATTTATATAAAAAAAACTCTAGAAGAGTATGAACGCAATACTTACTAGGACTTCATGCCATACTCAATCCATGCAGTCCATTCGTGTGCTTGTCAGGTGGTAACCTACATGCATACACATAACCTTATGTCATCATCTATCTAATGCATAAGGAACTACTCTAAAAATAGAACTATACCTCACTTGGAACACTCTCCGTCCATCCCTGGGCTCTTACGTGCCATTTACTATACTAAAACCTTCGAGGTATTATTCCTTAAAGTGAACCTCTGTGATTCACCTTAGGGTTAAGACACTAAGACCTTCGTCTCGTTCTTCTATTTCAACAATCCGACACATGATTCCAACCGATAGAGTCATGCATCACAACCTTAGATTATATACTCGTCACTACCTTCATGTATCCTAGCCCATACTAAATCCTCATTCCTAACCAGTTAGGTTGCATGAATTCAAACCAACTTTGGGGCTAAAACACTGTGACGCCCCCAAATTCCGCTTGGGATTGAACGGACATTTGAAGCGTCGAGACATGCAACACAAGGTTACCTGCCCCCGTTCATGACATATAAGATGCAATGTTCCTAACATGCATCTAGCATTATGCAATATTCGCAGCGGATAATTTTTTTTTCTTTAGCAATACTATGCACCAAACTAAAAATATCCCAAATACTTGAAACATATTTCATACATAAAAACATACTAAAAAGCCGTGATCACTACACTAGTCCAAAATGGTTGTGATCAAAAGAATACTTGAGATACAACTCCAAAAGTACAAGTCACAAAAATAACACTTGAAGTTTTTGATTTTACACTTAGTCCAAAAACAGAAACTTTTTCTTAACTAGCTTTGATAAATCTCTTGATCAATGGCTTAAGAAGGTGAGATCTTTGAAATAAAGTATCACATGGTTTAAAAACGTGTCCTAAAGAATATCCAACCATCAAAATTAAAATCACATGGCTAAAACCCAATAAAACATGGATCTAACCTAAAAACATCAAATCTTAGGCCTAACCGAAATTCTCTTGCATAGAAAAATCATATCTTTGAAACTAATACTAAATATCTCCAAAATAACATCCTAACATGAAAATAAGAGACTTAGGATCATCATATAAAAATATCAAAGCCTTTAGAGTAAGATCAAACCTCGAAATATTCAAACTTTATCCAAATAAAAACTGTTTTGCCACTTCCAGTTTTCATAGTTTCTAGATCTAATAAAATCTATCATCAAAATCTTTATTCATGCAACAAAACCTCAATGAAAACTCTTAAACACATTCTAAGAACACTCCATAAAATTTTCGGACCAAGATATGTCCATTAGCTTGGTCAAAAACTCCAAAACATAACACACTCTCCAGATTCACGCCCAGAATGACCTTTCCATGGTTAAAAATACTTTTGACCGACCAAATGACCATGGAATGATACGAAAAATACATCTACGGAAACTAGACTCAAAGAGGAACAACTTTTATGAAGGAGTCATCGTGTGAAAATACTTACAAAGGGTCGAAAAACTCCACGCAAAAAGACCCAGAAATCTGCCCGAGAGAGCTCTTTTGGGTTTCTCTCTAAGAACGGGGTGAAGAAATGATTAAAGTGAAACAAGTGTGTCTTGCACGACTCAAGACTTCTGTAGGGGGAATATTTGGACCTTAATGATCATTGAGTGGAGGTGTAGACATGTGACATAATGTAGAGGATAGTGGGGGGCAAAAGACAACTTACAAAGGCTATGAGACATGAGACTTGATGGGGTGGGTTCCTCCATATTATTGAGTGCAACTTGATGCAATGAATGGTCTGCCAAGTGGGGGAGGAAATTTCTCCAAGAAGCTATGCCAAGGTGGCCAAAATTCGTGGGCTTTAGTGGGCCTTAGTGGGCCTCAACCAAGTGGGCTTCAATTTGGGGTTTAAAGGGGGTTTGGTTAGGGTTTGAGATGCTATCAAGCCCAAATCCAATTTTTCTTGGCCCAATCAAATTTCTAAGGTTTAAAATGTTGGATAAAGATGTCATAATAGGAATTTGAGAAATTAATAGCATGTGAAAGTGATTTAATCAAGTGATTAAACACAATACTAGAAATTGGATCAAAAAGGGTTTGAATGCCAACTTTAGGGTTTGGGGAAACCGTTTAGGGTTTCGGTTTCAACCAAGTTTTTGGGGTTTCAAAAGGATTCCAACCATTTAGGGTTTTACTAGGGTTGAAACCCTCTTCATCTAACTCAATTTGGTTGATCAGATGAAAAAAAACTGTTTTGCTTAGGTGGCATGATCTCACACATTGATTTCCTTCACAAATCCATCTAATGGTTTCTCTTTGTGCCAAGTATCTAATACTATTCATTATGTGTGGTTAAGATCTTGCCAAGTGT
>QGSO01000201.1:747097-853315 GCA_011037825.1 Carya cathayensis
TTTCTTTAGCAATACTATGCACCAAACTAAAAATATCCCAAATACTTGAAACATATTTCATACATAAAAACATACTAAAAAGCCGTGATCACTACACTAGTCCAAAATGGTTGTGATCAAAAGAATACTTGAGATACAACTCCAAAAGTACAAGTAGTAACCTAAGTTAAATACTATACCATCATCAACATCGCACCGTAGCCTAGATGACCGTATTCAGATGGTCAGATTCCAATTCTTCTTTGGGTCCTGTAACAAGATCTACCATTCGGGGGGAATGGTAGTTGGGACTACCACAGTGAGATTTGATTACAAATCTCAGTAAGTTAACATAAAACTCACACACAGGTTAAAGATGCATGCATGGCAGTAAAAGCATAAATGCATAAGTAAAGTCGTACATAAGCATAGCATAACTTGACATATAACATGACATAACCATAACTTAAACGTGAACTGAACTTGACTTAACATGACATGAACTTGAGTTTAAAACATAACATGGACTTGAAATGTAGCATGAACGTAAACATGCATAACATAAATATGAACTTGAAAATAACATAAACTTGAACATATCATGACATAAACGTGAACTTGAGACATACTGTAAACGTGAACTTAACATGATGTGAACATGAACTTGGAACATAACTTGATCATGAACATAACATGTACGTGTACATAACAAAACATGAACTTGATCTGAAACTTGACTTATCATGCACTTGATCTGAAACTTGACTTAATACGTACTCCACAGTTGTTGTGGCCCCACGTATTCTACGTGTCACAATTGCTGTGTCTCACGTAGTGTATGCTCCACAGTTGTTGTGGCCCCATACTTCATGCTCCACAGTTGTTGTGGCCCCATGAATACACGTAACATAAAATATAATACGTACTCCACAGTTGTTGTGGCCCCACGTATATACGTAACATTAAATATAATACGTACTCCACAGTTGTTGTGGCCCCACGTATTCACGTAACATAAAATATAATACGTACTCCACAGTTGTTGTGGCCCCACGTATTATACGTAATTTCACACATTGATTTCCTTCACAAATCCATCTAATGGTTTCTCTTTGTGCCAAGTATCTAATACTATTCATTATGTGTGGTTAAGATCTTTCCAAATGTCCAAATAAAACTTCTCTAACCTAATTTGGACATTCCACACTGTGATTTTGAAAACACTGCACTTAGTACGCTTATCGAGGGTACTATTCACTCCGAAAAAGTGCATAATAAACTTAGTACTGAAAAATCCTAAATATTCAATTAAGCCTAGTGGTGTAAACTATAATGTAATCTGACACTTCTAACTACCTTAAATAAATAAAATCGCATTTCTGGCACCATAATGAGTGATAATACTAACTATGTTGACAGACTAGAACTTATGCGATTAGCCGATTCGTAAAAACTTATGGGGTTTTCACGAGGTTTCTAATGTCTAAAGAAATTCCACCATTGAATTTCTTGTGGGCTGTTACAAACACCATGTAACCATGATCAGGACAGATTACCCATTACATATGGTAAACCTATTCGGCACACGTGTCTCGCCACCAGAGACACCTATAGCTCATCCCCTTTTATCACTTAAGAGTAACTTATAATCCAATGAATGCCCGCTTGTATAAACAAGCTCCATACTCCAATACCAACTTGCTCAGACCCGGTTGATAGGACTCTTCCTATTTCTCGGCCCTGTACAAGTTCATCCCAACACTTGATAGGAGAGGACTACATCCAAAAATGCACCTTTGTCACGTCACGCAGCTCGAGACTAATCCCGAGTCACGTCACGATGCCCATCATGCTTTCGCTGCACGCTCTGATACTTTTCCACCACTTCCTTATACTCTTAGCCATAATCAACCACAAGGTGACACCCATCACCCTGGACTACAAGCCATATCACCACTGTTTTGGGACACCGTTACACAGTTCCCTTCACTTAACAAGAGGACTGCATCCAGAAATGCACCTCTGTCACATTATGCAGCTCAAGACATATTCTCGAGTTACAGCACGATGTCCATCATGCTTCCATTGCACTCTCTGATACTTTTTTACCGCTTCATAGTTACTTTCAGCCACAAGTCAGCCTCATGGCGACACCCGTCACCTTGGACTACAACCACATCACCACTGCTTCGGGATACTGTTACACAGTTCTCAACGCTACACCATACACTCCACGCTTCTTCGCTACACCAACCAGCCCTTCGTGACACGCCATCAGTTTATCACGACATAGCATAGAGTACACTCACGTTAACTCTCTTCCATCCACACTACGGCACACATTGCTACGATACACACCTCACGGTGCGTTGTTACGTGACATGAAGTACGCGCCACACGTACTTCCTTTGATACAACACTTATTATCAAGACGCACATCACACGGTGCACTGCCATACAACATGGAGTAAGCTCCATGCGCACTCCTTTCATTCTACACCACACGTCACACGACACGTAGCTACAGTACACGGAGTACGCTCCAACTACACAGTCAAGCCCAACACTTCACAACTACGCAGCGAACTCTACAATTACTAACTACACAGTCTATAGTCCAACCAATCAACTACTTAAAATGTGAATAACTTGAGATAGAGGGTTATACCATCGACGGGATAACCCGTGCATCGCTCGCTGCTCGTCAAGATCAAGGTGTCGGAGGAGTCGTACGTGGCGGTAACACCACGTACGGTGGTTGTCCACCATGTAAAGTGGTGGGTTGGGCTTGAGAATAGCTAGGTGTGGTCTTGGAAAGGCTCAAGGTGGCCTCGTGGTGGTCAAAGGTGGCGGAGCAAGGCGGCATCACGCTGTGAACAGTGAATCCAAAAATGAGAGAGGGTACTTGAGGTGGAGGAAGGTCATAGAACTTCATGGGAAGCTAGGGAAAGGTAGAGGAAGATGTGGTGGAGCTGTGGTGGCGAGGTGGTGGCCAGGCGGTGGCTCACGGCTGCAGATCGGCCACTAGAAGTGAAATACGGCCTTTGAGAGTGAGAGCTGTACACAGCTCCTTTGGACATGAAATTTGTTGGAGAAGGTCGTGGTGATGAGAGGAACAAGATGGTGGTGGTGAAACACCATGGATAGCCGTGCATGGTGGTGCAACCGAATCTAAGGTTGTGGAGACCCATCGGAGAAAGAGAGAGAGTTAGAGGAAAAGAAGGACATGGGGAGGAAGCCCATGATGTGGTGAAGCCGTTGGTGGTGCTTGGTGGCTGTTTCAGCCGTGTATGGTGGCTCTAGGTGGAGGAAATGGGTGTAAAACCCATTTGCTTGGAGGAAGAAGGAGAAAGATGGGGTTGCCGGTGTAGCTCACCACCGGTGGGGCAGTGCTCCCCCGTGGGGGAGGATTAGGCCGGACGTGGAGGTGGGGCACGGCAGCTGGAGGTGGCGCCGGCTAGAAGGCTTGGACCGAACGGTGGAGAAGAGAGCACAGGCTGGACGTGCATGGGAGAGAGAGAGGAAAGAGAAGAGAGAAAAGGAAAAAGAGAAAAAGTGAAGGGAAAGACCTGCATATTTAATCACAGTCTTTCGCTTCGAGACCCTCAAAACGATCTAACGATGAGTGTGAATACTAATTTGAAAACGCGTAAGTGTTTTATTGAAAACACTTAAATAAAACACTGAGAGGAATTAAGATAGAATATTATTTTATAAACTAAAGTTTATAAAATAATATTTCTTCATCATTATTTAAAATGATAAAGCATCATTAATTACCCAAAGAGGATAAAACCATTTAAATTAAATTAGAGTTTTCAACGTAAAGTTAAACTTCTTAATATTTTAAAACAACTAAAATATTTAATTTAAGTAATTATCCACAATTATAATATTTTCAAAACTAATTAAAATATTATAATTGTGTTACTTTAAAAACAAATTTATCTAATAATAATGGAAATATCTCCTATAGATATTTCCATAATATTTAGAATATTCATAAGCTTTAAAATATCTATCCTACTTTGAAATCCACTGGATAACTTTCAGAACACGCCATCGAGGTACAGCATGCGGGATCAGGTTCAACACGTAGATCGAAGCTTGGTACGTAGAACGAGGCTCAACACGTAGACCGAAGTTCGACCTGGAGATCGAGTCTCATAAATAAAAGAAGAAGAAAGAAGGAGCGGATATCACAGAGTGGGTTGGAGATATTTTTGCACAAGATATGAAAGAGGATGAGGCTGAAGTGAGGCTTGAGTGTTGGCCTTTCTTACCCAATAAAATACACAAAAATCAGACCAAGATATTTTCTAATTGGTGGAGTGTAGACTTGGAAGAGTGAGGTGGCTCTTTGACTTTTCCCTTCTAGAACCTTCTAGGCCCTCTTGAAGACATCTGATTAGCCATGTGGGGGATGAAATTCCTTGGCCAAAAACAATGCTAAGGTGCCCAATTTCGTGGGCCTTAAAGGGCCTAAACTGAATGGGCCTCAATTTGGAGTTTTAAGAGGGTTTGGGTTGCTATCAAGCTCAAATCCAATTTCTCTTGATCCAAGTATCTAATACTATTAATTATGTGTAGCTAATATCTTTCCATGTGTCTAATTAAAACTTCTCTAGCTTAATTTGGACATTCCACACTGTGATTTTGAAACTATTGCACTTGGTGCGCTTATCGATGTTACTATTTACTCCAAAAAAGTGCATGATAAACTTGGTATCGAAAAATCCTAAATATTCATATGAAACTACAGTGAAAATTGTTTATCAAAATTTAGCCCTGAAGTGCCCCTAAAAATAAATTCACAGTTTCGAACAGACGTTTCATCCGAAAATATGAAAATGAGTTATTGTACCATAAAATCCTAAATAATCTACCGAGTTTAATGACATAGACCATAACGTATTCTAATGCTTCTAACTATCTCAAATAATTAAAAACACACTTTTGAAACCATAGTGAGTGATAATACTAACTATGTGGCCAGACTAAAACCTATACGATCGGTTGATTCGTAAAAACTTATGGGGTCTTCACGAGGTTCTTATAGCCAATAGAAATTCTACCATTGAATTTCTAGTAGGCTGTTACATGCAGTATATCACAGCGAAAATTCTACTTAGATCAATGAAGATAAGACATATATCATGGTACCCAAGCACATATCCAAAAACATAAATTTTCGTAATAACTATCAAAGACTTCATTGTTTCGAAAGAGACTCCCAAAAACATGGGGCCATCACGTCAAGTATTATCAAAACAAGTCATCCCATAGCATAAGCCTTTTAGTGAGGTCGATCCTACTTGGCCTTGTTTTGATTCATAATCCTCCTTAATTGCTCAAAAAGTTGCAACACCTCAGTGATGAATTGGTTAGCAGCTTCCAACCTCTCCAAAATAGACGGTTCCTAAGAGTCTCGCATCTCTTCGGAGTCTCCTTAGGGATATGGGGAGCTAGACTCTTGCATTTTCCCATGACTATTGTATTGGGTTCCAACACAACTTCTACCATTTTGGATAGATGAATGGTAGTGGAAATTACAATAGTGAGATTTTGAGAAATCTCAGTAAGTAAACAAATAACATGTAACAGATATCGTAAGCATATGTAAGCAAACTCAAATGAATGCATGGACATGAAATTTAACTTATGCATTTAACTTTTGAAAATTTCATCTGCATTATGACTTTCATTAACCTTTTCTTTTCATCAAATTCCTTCTTGTTCATATAAACATACTTTTGAGTTCGGATTCTTGTTCATATAACATAGCACAGCATACTTGGAGCTCAAGGCCTTTCTTTAACTTTAAACTTATAAATGGATACCAAACAGCTCCCCTATACACCTTGTGTTCCCTGCTGGTTACCGCATTAACCATTGGCCCACTTTGACCAAGGTGACTATGTTTTACTCATAATCATTCTTATTATGGCAGTTCACTTTTTGCCTTCACCGTAGGGCACCCACTAGCTTTAGGTGCAAACCTGATCTAGTATCCTTTTTTTTTTTAGGAACCATTCGAGGCCTGCCAACTATACTTCATTGACCTAGGGGTTACCCCTCTATTTTAGACATTCTTGAGTGGACAAGGGAGTTCCACTAGGGCAATTCCCCGTCCTAGCCTTTGGGGTCGTGATAAAACTTTAAAAGACTATTTTTCTTTTTCTTTTGAAAAGTTCACAAAACCTAATGCATATGACATGGAGTACATGGACTATGAAACTTTGTGCTTTCATAGGATACATGCAAATGCCAAAACTTTATCATGATCACATAGCAAATAATCATGCACATCCATGTACCTTTCGTGTTACAACTTGAGAATATTAGAACATGCGAACATGTTCTAAATCAAGAAATTCTAAGGCATTCGATTACAAATAGGAGGTGAGTATACACAACTCCACACATATCATGCAATGGTTGAATCGCATCAAACACCATTATGCAAGAGAATTAATCTCATGCCTTCCTCTATGATCATGGCCAAAACCTCCTATTCTTAAAAACATGTTGCCTCCATTTTTATGAACTTAGAATCTTCTAATGTGATTAACTGAAACTTTATTCATAATTTCCCATGTATAGTCAAAACTTTACAAGTGAGCATGCTTAGGAAAAACAAGCATTTCTATGAGTTTTAATCCTTTAAAAGATTAGGTAATGAACATTAAAAAATGAACATTTAAAAAAAATATGCAAAAACCGAAACCCTAAACATGGCCTTCCACTTCATTTTCATGACATAAAATAACAACAATGAACACCATGTATGGCCGAATATATGAATAAGTATATTCATAGAAAAACAATCATTTTCTTGGTTAGCATCTTATAAGGGACTTAATAATACAAAAACCTCCATAAGCATAAATAATATCATGCAAATCTGAAACCCAAACCTAGCCTTTCCCTTCCTTATTCATGATATAAGCTAACACAATAACCACTTCAATCATAATTTGAACATTCACACAATGGATCTGATTCTAACACTTGGAAAAATATAATTTCATCAAGCAAAACCATGCAACTAAACAACAAGCAAATTCACATTGTATATACATAAAATATCAAGCACAAGTTAGAAGTTTACTTACAAAAATCCACAATTGATAATCAAGCAAGCTGAAAATATAAATACAATATCATTAGGTTCGGTTTGTATAAAACCCTAACCCATGTGCGTATGTGTAAGCTTATAGCATCAAGCTCAAAGAAAAACTTCCAATATTTCAAACCTCCACTCTTCAAATTTGTAACTTTCATCAACTCAAAACCCTAGTTTTAAAACCTTAAAACTGTGTGTGTCTAGTTGTGAGTTCATATAGAAAACTTCTCAAAACATGAGCTAACTTCCTCTAGCTCAAGTGTGTGTGTGAGAGCATGAGTTCATGATGGACTTGCTAAGAACCAAAACTCCCTTCTCAAGGCAATGTGTGTGTGTGAGAGCATGAGTTCATGATGAACTTGCTAAGAACCAAAACTTCCCTTCTCAAGGCAGTGTGTGTGTGAAATGGAAAGGTGGCTTTGGCTTCATGCCTTCTATGTTTCTCTTCCTTAAAAGCACCTTCTTGCCTTGCTTTCCCTCAAAATGATATTTTGAAGAGAAGTGAGTGACATGAATAGTGTTTGGATGGTGAGAAAGTGGTGGAAAGTGGAGTGAAAGGTGGCTGCTGAAACTTCCCAACGGAATCCTCCAAGTGACTAAAGAGATGAGATTTTTGGCACTCCCTTCTTTTTATAGGTACGAAAAGCTTCTTGCATAAGCCAAGCTCATTTGCATGGTTGCCAAGTGGCACTCCACCCTAAGGCTTCTTCCTATTCCCCATCATTTGAGTGTGTTGGAAACACAATAGCAGTTTTGGACAAGTGGCGCCTCTTCCTCTAAGACCGAAACCCCATTCCACTTTTTCCCTTCATCTAAAGTCTTGGTTCAATGAATCTCATGGTAATTTAGTCTTTATCAACCAAAGATCTCCCTCAATCTCTTGTATGAGTGTATGGGTGCCAAGTGGCATGTGAGAGTGTGAGTGTGTGCATGGTGGCCAAAATCTCCATCTCTTCCCAAGGAGATCTTCTTCCACCAATGTCTTGGACATTGTGTGATTGGTCACAAAATGTACCAAAACCCTAGCCCTAGCCGTCCACCTCAAGGAATTCTTTCCAAGATTCCTTCTAGAAACCCTAGTAGGTGTGTAGCCTATTCTTCCCAACAAGATCTTGCCCTTTTTCAAGACAAACTCTTTACCTACATTTTTGCATGTATGACACATGGCAAGAATCACATCATTACCCTCATGGTTGTCGTGCATGCCCTTATTTCCATGTGCTCAAAACCCTAATTTTACTAAAGGCTGAAATTCACTTAGGCTTGGGGCTTCCTCAAGGCCTCATATGCCTTCTAATCCAACCAAATTCCTCAATGGGCTATTCCTCCTCTCTTGGCGCAATTTATTAATTCATAATAAAATGAATAAAATTTTAGCAAAAATCTTAGTCGCTTGTAATTCAACCAAATTCCCCAATGGGCTATTCCTCTTGTCTTGGCCCAATTTATTACTTCATAATAAAATGAATAAAATTTAAGCAAAAATCTTGGTCGTCACATTGGCTCAATCTTTTAACATATTGTTAGCCCTTTGCTGGGTTTGACCTATATTAACCTTTTGTGGGTTACAGTTGCAGATTTGATGTTCAAGATGTTAGATACTCTCACCATTTTCAACTCTCTTCATTACAGTTGATACTTTCATTATCTAATCAATGATCAATCAACATATACAAGTCTAGATCTAAGAACTGTTTTGCCCCCAGTTTTCAAGTTTCTAGATCTAAGAAAATCTATCATCAAAAACTTTATTCATGCAACAGAACCTTGATGAACACTCTTAAACACATTCTAAAAACACTCCATAAAAGTTTCGGACCAAGATATGTCCATTAGCTTGGTCAAAAACTCCAAAACATAACATACTCTCCAGATTCACGCCCAGAATGACCTTTCCATGGTTAAAAATGATTTTGACCATGAAATGATACGAATAATACATCTACGGAAACTATACTCAAACAGGAATAACTTTTATGAAGTAGTCATCGTGTGAAAATACTTAAAAATGGTCGAAAAGCTCCACGCAAAAAGACCTAGAAATCTGCCCCAGAGAGCTCTTTTGGGTTTCTCTCTAAGAACGGGGTGAAGAAGTGATGAAAGGAAGTAAGTGTAACAGCCCGCTAAAATTTAGTCTTATCTCCTCACCCTTCTCTTTTCTTTTCACGCATAGTAGACGGCAAGGCAATCCGTTTTGGTTTCTTTCCCGACAGCAGTCACAATCTCTCTCGTCTTTACCCTCATCTAGAATCATGCGTATAGATTATCTTTTCCGTAAATCACGTAATTTGTTCTTCACCGACAGCTGTAAAATCATGAACAGTTTTATCCTAAGCGTTGTACCTCGATGGCGTTTTTCCGGATCTTATCCATCGAATTTCAAAGTATTAGATAAGCTTGTTTTTAAAGTAGCACAATTATAATAATTTAATGAGCTCTGAAAATATTATAATTGTGGATATTTATTTAGATTAAATATTTTAATTGTTTTAAGATATTAAGAGGTTTAATTTTACGTTGAAAATTCTTATTTAAATTTAAGTGTTTTATGCACTTTGATTAATTAATGATACTTTATCATTTTATATAATGATGAAGAAAATATTATTTTATAAACCTTAGTTTATAAAATAATATTCTATCTTAATTCTTCTCAGTGTAGTAATTAAGTGTTTTATTAATTTAAATGATTTTATCTAAAATAAAACATTTAAGCGTTTTTAATCAGTGTTTTAACTCACTGTTGGTTTATTTGAGGATCCCGAAATGTAGAATTGAAGCGATATACTCTGGCCCTACCTTTTTTCTTTTCACTTTTTCTCTTTTTCTTTTTATTTTCTTTTTTCTCTCCCTCTCTCTCTCTTGGTCGACGGAATGAAGGAAGCCACCATGGCCGTTCGGTTTCAAGGTCCCAGCCGGCGCCACCTCCGGCCGCCGGACCCCACCTCCCACTCCGGCCTCATCCTCTCCCTCCGGCGAGCACAACCACGCCGGTGGTGTACTAAACCGACCTCTCATTCTCTCTCTTTCTCCCTTCAAAGATATGGGTCTCTAGGGGTTTTTCACATTTTTGGACCACCATACACGGCCAAATCAACCACCAAGCACCACCATTGGACTCACCTCATCAAGGGCTTCCTCCCCATGTCTTTCTTTTTCCCAAACTCTCACTTTTCTCATATGCGTTTCTTAAAAACAACCGTTCGGTTTCACCACCGTGTGCCGCCGTACACGGCCACCCGTGGTGTTTCACCACCACCATCTTGTTCCTCTCATCCTCATGAACCTCCCCAAGAAATTTCATGGCCAACGGAGTTTCGTAGAGCTCTCACTCTCCTACACTCTCCAAGGCCAAAAATGGTTTCAAACGGCCGATCCGCCGCCGTTAGCCACCGTCCGACCACCACCTCGCTACCACAGCTCCACCACATGTTCATCTACCTATCCCTAGCTTGCCATGAAGTTCTATGAATTTTCGCTACCTCGCGTTTCCGCTCACCGTTCGGATTTACTGTTCACAGCGTGATGTCGCCGTGTTCCGCCACCTTTGACCATCACAAGGCGACCATGAGCCTTCCAAGGCCACGCTTAGCTTTTCTCGGTTCCAAACTACCACTTTATGTGGTGGACAGCCACCGTGCGCGGTGTTACCGCCACGTACGTTCCTCCGACGCATGTTCGTGACGAACAACGAGCGACGCACGGGTTATCCCGTCGATGGTATAACCTTCTATCTCTAGTTATTTTACGTTTAAAATAGTTAGTTGGTTGGTTTATGGATTGTGTAGTTGTATTTGTGGAGTTCGTTGCGTATTTGTGAAGCGAAGTGTGGTTGTGAAGTGTTGAGTTTGATTGTGTATTTTGTGGACTGTGCTGTGAAGTATAGGCGTGAGATGGATGCCGTAGATGTGATACGGCGGGTTGTGTGAAGAGAATACGCGTGTAGCGTATTCTGTGTAATGCAGCGACGCGCCGTGCGACGTGCGCTGTAGTGTGTGTGGTGTAGAATGAAGGGAGTGCATGTGAAGTGTACTCCGTGTTGTATGGCGATGCATCGTGTGATGTGCATCGAGTTGATGAATGTTGTAGCGAAAGGATTACGCATAGCGCGTACTCCGTGTCGCGTAGCGATGCACCGTGAGACGTGTATCGCAGTGATGGGTTTTGTAGTGTGAATGGAAGAGAGTTCACGTGAGTGTACTCTGTACTAGGTCGTGATACACCGGATGGCGTGTCACGAAGGGTTGGATGGCGTAACAGAGAAGTGTAGAGCGTTTGGTGTAGTGTTGGGAAACTGTATGACAGTGTCCGAAGCAGTGGTGTTATGGATTATAGTCCGGGGTGACTGGTGTCATCTTGTGGTTGACTATGACTAAGAGTATATGAATTGAGAAAGGAATTGTTTGTTTGGTTATTATTGATAATTTTAATGAACTTGTTTTAGTGCAAAGGCTTTCTGAAGTCAAATTATCTCTTCAGAGTATAGTGAAACCTCAAGTTGCCGTGGTGTTACAAGTGCTCATAATATGACAATTGAGTTCAGAAGTGAAAATCTTAAGGACTGGAGTGTTCCTCTTCCAGCTGTTGTGCAGTTCCTCGTGTTTCGCACTCTATTCTCATAGAACGCGACGATCGAGGTAAGTTAGCTTCTAACTTACTATCAGTTTATTGTGTATGTATGATGGGTAAGGGAACTACAATTTATGTATGTATGTTATCATATATGTCATGTCATTACATGTTTATCTGTTACGCATGATTTATTCTTTTATGAATATTTATCTATTACAAAATCTTTTATGTCATGCAATGTTGTATGTTATAAGTATGCCATGTTAAGTATGCCATATGATACATGTATGCCATGAAATGTTTATGATTAAATCATATTGTGCCATTTACAAGTATACGCCATGTTAGAAAAGTATATGATATTAAATAATATCTCATGCATTAAGAAAGATAAGACATGTTATGTTACGTATAATACGTGGGGCCACAACAACTGTGGAGTACGTATTATATTTATGTTACTTATAATGCGTGGGGCCACAACAACTGTGGAGTACGTATTATATTTTATGTTACTTATAATGCGTGGGGCCACAACAACTGTGGAGTACGTATTATATTTATGTTACTTATAATGCGTGGGGCCACAACAACTGTGGAGTACGTATTATATTTTATGTTACTTTATAATGCGTGGGGCCACAACAACTGTGGAGTACGTATTATATTTATGTTACTTATAATGCGTGGGGCCACAACAACTGTGGAGTACGTATTATATTTTATGTTACTTATAATGCGTGGGGCCACAACAACTGTGGAGTACGTATTATATTTTATGTTACTTATAATGCGTGGGGCCACAACAACTGTGGAGTACGTATTATATTTTATGTT
Organism: Carya cathayensis; assembly: GCA_011037825.1. Taxonomy (NCBI): domain Eukaryota; kingdom Viridiplantae; phylum Streptophyta; class Magnoliopsida; order Fagales; family Juglandaceae; genus Carya; species Carya cathayensis. Next base: position 759,612 of record QGSO01000201.1, read on the forward strand.
ACATGAAGTATGGGGCCACAACAACTGTGGAGCATACACTACATGAGACACAGCAATTGTGACATGTAGAATACGTGGGGCCACAACAACTGTGGAGTACGTATTATATTTTATGTTATGTGTATTCATGGGGCCACAACAACTGTGGAGCATGAAGTATGGGGCCACAACAACTGTGGAGCATACACTACATGAGACACAGCAATTGTGACATGTAGAATACGTGGGGCCACAACAACTGTGGAGTACGTATTATGTTTTATGTTACTTGAATACGTGGGGCCACAACAACTGTGGAGTACGTATTAATGCACGTTATTAATCAAGACACTTGAATAATATTCCAAGTTTATGTTAAGTCAAGTTTTAGATCAAGTTCATGTTATGTTATGCTCACCTACATGTTATGTTCATGTCATGTTATGTTCAAGTTTATGTTATTTTCAAGTTCTTATTTATGTTATGCATGTTTACGTTCATGCTATATTTCAAGTCCATGTTATGTTTCACGTTCATGTTATGTTGTTTGTTCATGTTATGTTTTAAGCTTAAGTTTATGCCATGTTAAGTCAAATTCAATTCACGTTTAGGTTCTGGTTAAGTCATGCTATATGTCAAGTTATGCTATGCTTATGTACGACTATACTTATGCATTTATGCTTTTACTGCCATGCATGCATCTTTAACCTGTGTGTGAGTTTTATGTTAACTTACTGAGATTTGTAATCAAATCTCACTGTGGTAGTCCCAACTACCATTCCCCCCGAATGGTAGATCTTGTTAAGGACCCAAAGGAGAATTGGAATCTGACCAACTGAATACGGTCGACTAGGCCACGGTGCGATGTTGATGATGGTATAGTATTTAACTCAGGTTAATACTTGTACTTTTGGAGTTGTATCTCAAGTATTCTTTTGATCACAACCATTTTAGACTAGTGTGGTGATCACGGCTTTTTAGTATGCCTTTATGTATGAAATATGTTTCAAGTATTTGGGATATTTTAGTTTGGTGCATAGTATTGCTAAAGAAAAAAAATTATCCGCTGCGAATATTGCATAATGCTAGATGCATGTTAGGAACATTGCATCTTATATGTCATGAACGGGGGCAGGTAACCTTGTGTTGCATGTCTCGACGCTTCAAATGTCCGTTCAATCCCAAGCGGAATTTGGGGGCGTCACAGTAAGTGTATCTTGCACGACTCAAGACTTCTGTAGGGGGAAGATATGGACTTGAATGACCATTGATTGGAGGTAGCTATGTGACATAAAGTGGAGAATAGAGAGAGGAAAGGATTGCCTGCAGAAGCTGTGACGCATGGAGGTTGATGGGGTGGGTTTCTCCATCTCATCAAGGCACTATTGGGTGCAGCCAAAGGCAGTGAATGGTCTGCCATGTGGGGGAGGAAACTTCTCCAAGAATCCTTGCCAAGGTGGCCAAATTCGTGGGCCTTGGTGGGCCTCAACCAAGTGGGCTTCAATTTGGGGTTTAAAGGGGGTTTGGTTAGGGTTTGAGATGGAGATGCTATCAAGCCCAAATCCAAATTTTCTTGGCCCAAACAAATTTTCAAGGTTTAAAAGGTTGGATAATGATGTCATAACAAGTATTTGAGAAATTAATAGCATGTGAAAGTGATTTAATCAAGTGATTAAACACAATGCTAGAAATTGGATCGAAAAGTGGTTTGAAGGCCAATTTAGGGTTTGGGGAAACTGTTTAGGGTTTCGGTTTCAACCAAGCTTTTGGGGTTTCAATTGGATTCCAACCATTTAGGGTTTCACTAGGGTTGAAACCCTCTTTGATCTGGCTCAATTTGGTTGATCAGATGAAAAAGGTTTTGCTTAGGTGGCATGATCTTACACCTTGATTTCCTTCACAAATCCATCTAATGGTTCCTCTTTATGCCAAGTATCTAATACTATTCACTATGTGTGGCTAAGATCTTGCCAAGTGTGTGATGACCCGCTTTTATGTGTATTTTCACTGAAGGGATATTTTAATTTAATTAAATATTTTATAGTGCTTTTATTTTAAATTATCGAGTTTTAAATAGATTTTATTGGCTGTTGAATTTAAATTGTGATTTAATTTATTTTGGCTTGTTTTTGGTTTTAAAAATTTAAATAATTGGTTTTTACTAGTTATTTATTTTATTTTAGCTTATTGAAGTGTTTAAAATATTTTTAGTGGTGTTTATTTATTTATTTGATGTAGTGTTAATTTATTTTAATCGTTTTATGTTTTTATACCGTTTTCGGCTGATCAGTCTTCTGGATCCCGGAGTGAAGTTTGGACCTTCATTTTTTTTCCCTTCTTTTCTTTTTCTCTTTTTTCTTTTTCCTTCTTTTCTTTTCTTTTTTTCTTTTTTCTTTCTTTCCTTTCTTCTTCTTTTCCTTCCTCTTCCCCGCGTCGTCCGGTCAGCCCCCCTCCGCTGCACATTTTCCTCCCGTGCAGCCACCTGGCCGGCATTCTCCCCTTCCGTGAGGTGTCTTCACCCGCATCTCTTCTCTCACGATCACCCCACCAATTCGACCATCGACCCCTAGCCCCACGGCCGCTCAAGTCGCTCACCAACGTTCCCCTGTTGCGTTTCTCCGCAAACCGCCTTGCCGGCGCGTGTACCCACCCACCCGACTCCCTCCCCGGTGCACCCCCACCAAGATCCCCCCAACCGGCCGGCCGTTTGGCCGGAAAAGCGCATCTAAGCCGCACGGTTTGTCACCGTTTCGCGCCGTCGCACCACCTCCGGCCACCATCTTTTCACCACTTCTTCCCCTACCTCTTGCCGACCTAACCCACCCATTCCGGCCTAATCGGCCACCGGAGCAGCTCCCACGAGCTCAACTCCGATTTGCACTTTTTCGCTTCTACCGGCGTTTTCGCCGCCACCCACGGCCAAAACTCACTTCCACTAGCTTCATAAACATCCCTAGACCATTCCCTATCAATTTGGTGTCTTGGTTTGTCCCCGTTCAAAAGTGGGTATTTTGCGACCCACGGCTACAGTGCATTTGCACTGTTACGTTGCTTTCCGCCCATCGTTTGCCGCGCGCCGAACCTTCTAAAAATCCTATATAGCTCTGTAAGTATTTTCCAAACTCTACTTTTAGATTTAAATATATTTTACTCTTACAATAATTTATTTGGTTGGTTTGCTGATTCCGGACTGAGTCCGAGGAGTTCGGGGGTCGGATGGATGGAGGACGGAGTTGCTTGAATTGTTGTTCTATGGTTGGTTGTATTTGTCGAGCATTGAAATTGCATTTACATGGTGCATGCACGTGTATTTTATTTTAATTGGATAAAATCCTGTTTTATTGGCGTAAATGGATTTTTGGGTGTGTGCGTATCACGAGCCCAAGCCGGGATGGGTTATTATCTCGGTGGAGCTCCTCTGGTCACTCGGGAGTGGATAATACTGAGTGACATCCCCTGGGTTGTCGCTGGGCGACGACCGGATCGCACGATACGGTAACGCTGTCGTGACGACTCTGTGGTCCCTAGAGTGGCGAGACTAGAGGATGGCCTGGCCAGGTACGCGCGAGGCGCGAGTCTGGGCATCACTCGTGTAGTTGTCACACGTGTGGCGCCCCCAAAATCCCCACGTACGGATACGGGGAATTCGAGGCGCCCGGATGGTGACATCACGGGTCACCATCCTAACGACGAGTGCCAAGTGTGTGCAAGCGGCACGTGTGCACAAGGAAATACGCAGCNTTTAATTTTACGTTGAAAATTCTTATTTAAATTTAAGTGTTTTATGCACTTTGATTAATTAACGGTACTTTATCATTTTTATATAATGATGAGGAAATATTATTTTATAAATTTTAGTTTATAAAATAATATTCTACCTTAATTCATCGTAGTGTTTTATTTAAAGTGTTTTATTTAAAATAAAACATTTAAGCGTTTTTAATCAGTGTTTTAACTCACTGTTGGTTTATTTGAGGATCCCGAAATGTAGAATTGAAGCGATATACTCTGGCCCTACCTTTTTTCTTTTCACTTTTTCTCTTTTTCTTTTTATTTTCTTTTTTCTCTCCCTCTCTCTCTCTTGGTCGACGGAATGAAGGAAGCCACCATGGCCGTTCGGTTTCAAGGTCCCAGCCGGCGCCACCTCCGGCCGCCGGACCCCACCTCCCACTCCGGCCTCATCCTCTCCCTCCGGCGAGCACAACCACGCCGGTGGTGTACTAAACCGACCTCTCATTCTCTCTCTTTCTCCCTTCAAAGATATGGGTCTCTAGGGGTTTTTCACATTTTTGGACCACCATACACGGCCAAATCAACCACCAAGCACCACCATTGGACTCACCTCATCAAGGGCTTCCTCCCCATGTCTTTCTTTTTCCCAAACTCTCACTTTTCTCATATGCGTTTCTTAAAAACAACCGTTCGGTTTCACCACCGTGTGCCGCCGTACACGGCCACCCGTGGTGTTTCACCACCACCATCTTGTTCCTCTCATCCTCATGAACCTCCCCAAGAAATTTCATGGCCAACGGAGTTTCGTAGAGCTCTCACTCTCCTACACTCTCCAAGGCCAAAAATGGTTTCAAACGGCCGATCCGCCGCCGTTAGCCACCGTCCGACCACCACCTCGCTACCACAGCTCCACCACATGTTCATCTACCTATCCCTAGCTTGCCATGAAGTTCTATGAATTTTCGCTACCTGGTTTCCGCTCACCGTTCGGATTTACTGTTCACAGCGTGATGTCGCCGTGTTCCGCCACCTTTGACCATCACAAGGCGACCATGAGCCTTCCAAGGCCACGCTTAGCTTTTCTCGGTTCCAAACTACCACTTTATGTGGTGGACAGCCACCGTGCGCGGTGTTACCGCCACGTACGTTCCTCCGACGCATGTTCGTGACGAACAACGAGCGACGCACGGGTTATCCCGTCGATGGTATAACCTTCTATCTCTAGTTATTTTACGTTTAAAATAGTTAGTTGGTTGGTTTATGGATTGTGTAGTTGTATTTGTGGAGTTCGTTGCGTATTTGTGAAGCGAAGTGTGGTTGTGAAGTGTTGAGTTTGATTGTGTATTTTGTGGACTGTGCTGTGAAGTATAGGCGTGAGATGGATGCCGTAGATGTGATACGGCGGGTTGTGTGAAGAGAATACGCGTGTAGCGTATTCTGTGTAATGCAGCGACGCGCCGTGCGACGTGCGCTGTAGTGTGTGTGGTGTAGAATGAAGGGAGTGCATGTGAAGTGTACTCCGTGTTGTATGGCGATGCATCGTGTGATGTGCATCGAGTTGATGAATGTTGTAGCGAAAGGATTACGCATAGCGCGTACTCCGTGTCGCGTAGCGATGCACCGTGAGACGTGTATCGCAGTGATGGGTTTTGTAGTGTGAATGGAAGAGAGTTCACGTGAGTGTACTCTGTACTAGGTCGTGATACACCGGATGGCGTGTCACGAAGGGTTGGATGGCGTAACAGAGAAGTGTAGAGCGTTTGGTGTAGTGTTGGGAAACTGTATGACAGTGTTCCGAAGCAGTGGTGTTATGGATTATAGTCCGGGGTGACTGGTGTCATCTTGTGGTTGACTATGACTAAGAGTATATGAATTGAGAAAGGAATTGTTTGTTTGGTTATTATTGATAATTTTAATGAACTTGTTTTAGTGCAAAGGCTTTCTGAAGTCAAATTATCTCTTCAGAGTATAGTGAAACCTCAAGTTGCCGTGGTGTTACAAGTGCTCATAATATGACAATTGAGTTCAGAAGTGAAAATCTTAAGGACTGGAGTGTTCCTCTTCCAGCTGTTGTGCAGTTCCTCGTGTTTCGCACTCTATTCTCATAGAACGCGACGATCGAGGTAAGTTAGCTTCTAACTTACTATCAGTTTATTGTGTATGTATGATGGGTAAGGGAACTACAATTTATGTATGTATGTTATCATATATGTCATGTCATTACATGTTTATCTGTTACGCATGATTTATTCTTTATGAATATTTATCTATTACAAAATCTTTTATGTCATGCAATGTTGTATGTTATAAGTATGCCATGTTAAGTATGCCATATGATACATGTATGCCATGAAATGTTTATGATTAAATCATATTGTGCCATTTACAAGTATACGCCATGTTAGAAAAGTATATGATATTAAATAATATCTCATGCATTAAGAAAGATAAGACATGTTATGTTACGTATAATACGTGGGGCCACAACAACTGTGGAGTACGTATTATATTCTTATGTTACTTATAATGCGTGGGGCCACAACAACTGTGGAGTACGTATTATATTTTATGTTACTTATAATGCGTGGGGCCACAACAACTGTGGAGTACGTATTATATTTTATGTTACTTATAATGCGTGGGGCCACAACAACTGTGGAGTACGTATTATATTTTATGTTACTTATAATGCGTGGGGCCACAACAACTGTGGAGTACGTATTATATTTATGTTACTTATAATGCGTGGGGCCACAACAACTGTGGAGTACGTATTATTTTTATGTTACTTATAATGCGTGGGGCCACAACAACTGTGGAGTACGTATTATATTTTATGTTACTTATAATGCGTGGGGCCACAACAACTGTGGAGTACGTATTATATTTTATGTTACATGAAGTATGGGGCCACAACAACTGTGGAGCATACACTACATGAGACACAGCAATTGTGACATGTAGAATACGTGGGGCCACAACAACTGTGGAGTACGTATTATATTTTATGTTATGTGTATTCATGGGGCCACAACAACTGTGGAGCATGAAGTATGGGGCCACAACAACTGTGGAGCATACACTACATGAGACACAGCAATTGTGACATGTAGAATACGTGGGGCCACAACAACTGTGGAGTACGTATTATGTTTTATGTTACTTGAATACGTGGGGCCACAACAACTGTGGAGTACGTATTAATGCACGTTATTAATCAAGACACTTGAATAATATTCCAAGTTTATGTTAAGTCAAGTTTTAGATCAAGTTCATGTTATGTTATGCTCACCTACATGTTATGTTCATGTCATGTTATGTTCAAGTTTATGTTATTTTCAAGTTCTTATTTATGTTATGCATGTTTACGTTCATGCTATATTTCAAGTCCATGTTATGTTTCACGTTCATGTTATGTTGTTTGTTCATGTTATGTTTTAAGCTTAAGTTTATGCCATGTTAAGTCAAATTCAATTCACGTTTAGGTTCTGGTTAAGTCATGCTATATGTCAAGTTATGCTATGCTTATGTACGACTATACTTATGCATTTATGCTTTTACTGCCATGCATGTATCTTTAACCTGTGTGTGAGTTTTATGTTAACTTACTGAGATTTGTAATCAAATCTCACTGTGGTAGTCCCAACTACCATTCCCCCCGAATGGTAGATCTTGTTATAGGACCCAAAGGAGAATTGGAATCTGACCAACTGAATACGGTCGACTAGGCCACGGTGCGATGTTGATGATGGTATAGTATTTAACTCAGGTTAATACTTGTACTTTTGGAGTTGTATCTCAAGTATTCTTTTGATCACAACCATTTTAGACTAGTGTGGTGATCACGGCTTTTTAGTATGCCTTTATGTATGAAATATGTTTCAAGTATTTGGGATATTTTTAGTTTGGTGCATAGTATTGCTAAAGAAAAAAAAATTATCCGCTGCGAATATTGCATAATGCTAGATGCATGTTAGGAACATTGCATCTTATATGTCATGAACGGGGGCAGGTAACCTTGTGTTGCATGTCTCGACGCTTCAAATGTCCGTTCAATCCCAAGCGGAATTTGGGGGCGTCACAGTAAGTGTATCTTGCACGACTCAAGACTTCTGTAGGGGGAAGATATGGACTTGAATGACCATTGATTGGAGGTAGCTATGTGACATAAAGTGGAGAATAGAGAGAGGAAAGGATTGCCTGCAGAAGCTGTGACGCATGGAGGTTGATGGGGTGGGTTTCTCCATCTCATCAAGGCACTATTGGGTGCAGCCAAAGGCAGTGAATGGTCTGCCATGTGGGGGAGGAAACTTCTCCAAGAATCCTTGCCAAGGTGGCCAAATTCGTGGGCCTTGGTGGGCCTCAACCAAGTGGGCTTCAATTTGGGGTTTAAAGGGGGTTTGGTTAGGGTTTGAGATGGAGATGCTATCAAGCCCAAATCCAAATTTTCTTGGCCCAAACAAATTTTCAAGGTTTAAAAGGTTGGATAATGATGTCATAACAAGTATTTGAGAAATTAATAGCATGTGAAAGTGATTTAATCAAGTGATTAAACACAATGCTAGAAATTGGATCGAAAAGTGTTTGAAGGCCAATTTAGGGTTTGGGGAAACTGTTTAGGGTTTCGGTTTCAACCAAGCTTTTGGGGTTTCAATTGGATTCCAACCATTTAGGGTTTCACTAGGGTTGAAACCCTCTTTGATCTGGCTCAATTTGGTTGATCAGATGAAAAAGGTTTTGCTTAGGTGGCATGATCTTACACCTTGATTTCCTTCACAAATCCATCTAATGGTTCCTCTTTATGCCAAGTATCTAATACTATTCACTATGTGTGGCTAAGATCTTGCCAAGTGTGTGATGACCCGTTTTTACGTGTATTTTCACTGAAGGAATATTTTAATTTAATTAATATTATAGTGCTTTTATTTTAAATAATCGGATTTAATTGGATTTTATTCGCTGTTGAGTTTAAAATTGCTGTTTTATTTTATTTTAGCTCGTTTTTGGATTTAAAAATTTAATAGTTGGTTTTTGCTAGTTATTTATTTCATTTTAGCTTTACGTTGTGTTTAAAATATTTTCTTGGTGTTTGTTTATTTATTTGATGTGGTGTTTAATTTATTTTAGTCGTTTTATGTTTTAATATCGTTTTCGGCGGATCAGTTTCTGGATCCCGGAAGTGAAGTTTGGACTTCATTTCTTTTTCCCTTCTTTTCTTTTTCTCTTTTTTCTTTTTCCTTCTTTTCCTTTTCTTTTTCTTCTTTTCCTTCTTTCTTTCCTTTCTTCTTCTTTTCCTTCCTCTTCCCCGCGTCGTCCGCGTCAAGCCCCCCTCCGCTGCACATTTTCCTTCCCGTGCAGCCACCTTTGGCCGGCCATATCTCCGCCTTCCAGTGGAGGTGTCATATACCACCCCGCCATTCTCTTCCTCTCACGGCAGACTACAACCCCACCAATTTTCAGGACCATCGGAGCCACCGTTAGCCGCCACGAGCCGCTCAAAGTCGCTGCACCAACCCAGTTTTTCCCCTGTTGCCGTTTTTCTTCCTCCGCCCAGAACCGCCACTTGCCGGCGGCGTGGCCTACACCACCCACCCAGAAAACTTCTCCTCCCTCCGGTGCACCACCCCACCAAAGATCTCCCCCAACCGGCCGGCCGTTTGGCCGGAAAAGCGCATCTAAGCCGCACGGTTTGTCACCGTTTTCGGCGCCGTCGCACCACCTCCGGCCACCATCTTTTCACCACTTCTTCCCCTACCTCTTGCCGACCTAACCCACCCATTTCCGGCCTAGATCGGCCACCGGAGCAGCTCCCACGAGCTCAACTCGATTTGCACGTTTTTCGCTTCTACCGGCGTTTTCGCCGCCACCCACGGCCAAAACTCACTTCCACTAGCTTCATAAACATCCCTAGACCATTCCCTATCAATTTGGTGTCTTGGTTTGTCCCCGTTCAAAAGTGGGTATTTTGCGACCCACGGCTACAGTGCATTTGCACTGTTACGTTGCTTTCCGCCCATCGTTTGCCGCGCGCCGAACCTTCTAAAAATCCTATATAGCTCTGTAAGTATTTTCCAAACTCTACTTTTAGATTTAAATATATTTTGTCTCTTACAATAATTTATTTGGTTGGTTTGCTGATTCCGGACTGAGTCCGAGGAGTTCGGGGGTCGGATGGATGGAGGACGGAGTTGCTTGAATTGTTGTTTATGGTTGGTTGTATTTGTCGAGCATTGAATTTGCATTTACATGGTGCATGCAGTGTATTTTATTTTAATTGAGAAAATCCTGTTTTATTGGCGTAAATGGATTTTTGGGTGTGTGCGTGTCACGAGCCCAAGCCGGGATGAGTTATTATCCGGTGGAGCTCCTCTGGTCACTCGGGAGTGGATAATACTGAGTACATCCCTTGGGTTGTCGCTGGGCGACGACCGGATCGCACGATACGGTAACGCTGTCGTGACGACTCTGTGGTCCCTAGAGTGGCGAGAACTAGAGGATGGCCTGGCCAGGTACGCGCGAGGCGCGAGTCTGGGCATCACTCGTGTAGTTGTCACACGTGTGGCGCCCCCAAATCCCCACGCCCGGACACGGGGAAATTGAGACGTCCGGATGGTGACAACACGGGTCACCACCCTAACGACGAGTGCCAAGTGTGTGCAAGCGACACATGTGCACGAAGAAATACGCAGCGGATAGCAAAGACATAAAACTAAGTACCAGAATTTTTTCTTAAATAAAATACAAAGCGGTTCAAAACATACATAATAAAATAATACAAATACAAATATTGTTTCAAAGCCAAAACCAAATCATAAACTTCAACTCAGAACTCCGGCGGAGCCGCATCCTCGGGCTCAGCCTCCTCCTCCTCCTCGAACTCTGCACCAAAATCTACGGTACCAAAAATGGTGCCGCAGGTAAGTAAAATCCAAACACCACTAGATAAAAACATATTAAACTCAAACAATATGCATGAATAAATGACAATGCACAAAACTCATAAACCATATTTTTCCACGCACGCCAAAAACCCATTTGGCCCAAAAACATATCCTTTAAACAAAATCTCGCCATTATCCCCGATAACGGCCCAAAACATATCGTTAAAAACCAAGCCTCGCCATTATCCCAGATAATGGCCCAAACCACCATTTTCCCAGAAAATGGATCACAAGTCCTCAACACATCCTCGCCATTTTCCCAGAAAATGGCCCGTATCCGAAAACCATAAAAACCAACCGATTATGCATGCACCATGATCTCCCCTAGGGATCATCCGCACACTCTGGCTCTGTGCCACACCGCAGGTAATGTCTACGCGTGTGTGACACCTACACGAGTGATGCCCAGACTCGCGCCTCCAACTCGCGCGTACCTGGCCAGGCCATCCTCTAGTCCCCGCCACTAAAAGGACCACGGAGTCGACACGACAGCGTTACCGTATCGTGCGATCCGGTCGTCGCCCGGCGACAACCCAGGGGATGTCACTCAGTATTATCCACTCCCGAGTGACCAGAGGAGCTCCACCGAGATAATAACCCATCTCGGCTTGGGCTCGTGATACGCACACTCCCAAAAACCATTTACGCCAATAAAACATGATTTTATCCAATAAAATAAAATACAAGTGCATGCATCATGTAAATGCCAATTTCAATGCTCGACAAATAAATTCAACCATAGCACAACAAATCAAGCAACTCCGTCCTCCATCCATCCGACCCCCGAACTCCTCGGACTCAGTCCGGAATCAGCGAACCAACCAAATAATTTATTGAAAGAGTAAAATACATTTAAATCTAAAAGTAGCGTTTGGAAAATACTTACAGCGCTATATAGGATTTTTAGAAGGTTCGGCGCGAAGCGAACGGCGATGCGAAAGCAACGTAACAGTGCAAATGCACTGTTCCCGTGGGTCGCAAAATACCCACTTTTGACCGGGGACAAACCAAGACACCAAATTGATAGGGAATGGTCTAGGGATGATTATGAAGCTAGTGGAAGTGAGTTTTGGCCGTGGGTGGCGGCGAAAACGCCGGTAGGGGCGGAAAAAGGGCAAATCGGAGTTGAGCTCGTGGGAGCCGCTCCGGTGACCGTTTGAGGCCGGGGATGGGTGGGTTAGGTCGGCAAGGAGTAGGGGAAGAAGTGGTGAAGAGGTGGTGGCCGGAGGTGGAGCGACGGCGGCGGATCGAGCCACAAACCGTGCGGCTTTTTGGGCGTTTTCCGGCCAAACGGCCGGCCGGTTGGGGCTGGGAGTTGGGGGGAGTGATCACCGGCCGGAGGGGAGTCGACCGGCAGGGGTGGCGTCGGGCACGACGCCGGCGAACGGCGGGCCTGGGCGGTGGGAGCTCACGGCGTGGGTGAGGAGAGAGAGAGAAAGAGAGGGAGCGGGGAGAGAGAGAGCCGAACGGGAGAGGAGAGGAAAAAAAGAAAAAAAGAAAAAAGAAAAAAGAGAAAAAGAAAAAGAAGAGGAAAAGAAAAGATGAAGGAAATTAATGAGGTCCAGTCCTCACGTTGGAAGTCCGAAGACTGATCAGCCGAAAACGGTAAAAAACATAAAACGATTAAAATAAATTAACACTACATCAAATAAATAAATAAACACCACTAAAAATATTTTAAACACTTCAATAAGCTAAAATAAAATAAATAACTAGTAAAAACCAATTATTTAAATTTTTAAAACCAAAAACAAGCCAAAATAAATTAAATCACAATTTAAATTCAACAGCCAATAAAATCTATTTAAAACTCGATAATTTAAAATAAAAGACTATAAAATATTTAATTAAATTAAAATATCCCTTCAGTGAAAATACACATAAAAGCGGGTCATCACAACACGCGTAGACTTACCTGCGGTGTGGCACAGAGCCAGAGTGTGCGGATGATCCCTAGGGGAGATCATGGTGCATGCATAATCGGATTGGTTTTTATGGTTTTCGGATACGGGCCATTTTCTGGGAAAATGGCGAGGATGTGTTGAGGACTTGTGATCCATTTTCTGGGAAAATGGTGGTTTGGGCCATTATCTGGGATAATGGCGAGGCTTGGTTTTTAACGATATGTTTTGGGCCGTTATCGGGGATAATGGCGAGATTTTGTTTAAAGGATATGTTTTTGGGCCAAATGGGTTTTTGGCGTGCGTGGAAAAATATGGTTTATGAGTTTTGTGCATTGTCATTTATTCATGCATATTGTTTGAGTTTAATATGTTTTTATCTAGTGGTGTTTGGATTTTACTTACCTGCGGCACCATTTTTGGTACCGTAGATTTTGGTGCAGAGTTCGAGGAGGAGGAGGAGGCTGAGCCCGAGGATGCGGCTCCGCCGGAGTTCTGAGTTGAAGTTTATGTTTTGGTTTTGGCTTTAAAACAATATTTGTATTTGTATTATTTTATTATGTATGTTTTGAACCGCTTTGTATTTTATTTAAGAAAAAATTCTGGTACTTAGTTTTATGTCTTTGCTATCCGCTGCGTATTTCTTCGTGCACATGTGTCGCTTGCACACACTTGGCACTCGTCGTTAGGGTGGTGACCCGTGTTGTCACCATCCGGACGTCTCAATTTCCCCGTGTCCGGGCGTGGGGATTTGGGGGCGTCACAAAGTTTCCAAATAAAACTTCTCTAACATAATTTGGATATTCTACACTGTGATTTTGAAAACACTGTACTTAATATGCTTATTGATAAAGTGTTAAAACTGCATGATTAAGTTACTTAAGTGAATGAATTGTTTAATCAAAAATGATTTAAGTACTTAATTATATAGTAGATTATAATACTTAAGTCAAATGATAAATTCTAGTATTTTGTGCTTAAAAAGATTTATAATGTAATTATTTCACATGAAAATAAATATTTCAATTTTATTCCTCTCATAACAGGAAAGGTTTGAAGGAGAAATGGAAGAATCGAGAAAAGCCCAAAGAGCGAGGTGTGGGAGAATGTGAGAAGAAGAGTAGATAAATTTTGAGACTAAGCATTTCTTCAATGCCAGGCTTGATGGACTTGCTAGTACCTAGACAGGAACCTTTGCTGGGAGTGCTGGGCTTCGTGAGAGTGAGAGTGAGAGAGAGAGAGAGAGAGGGGAACGTCGTTACGCGTGCCACTAGGGAGGATTTTCTCCGAATCTTGAAAGGGACATCTGGATGATCTGGGCTTCTTTTTCTACTATTGTTTTTTTCTTTCCTTGGGCTGTAGAGGTGCAGACCTAGGGCACTAGACTTGACCTTTTTTTTGGTTTTTACTTTTGGGGCTTGAGACCTTACGGGAGGCTTTCTCTCGGGTTACTTTTTTTGCTATTATTATTATTTTTTCTTAGTTAGGTCTTAGACGGGGAACTGGCGGCTTTTACTTTTCTTTTTGTTTAGCTTCTTTTCATTTTTTACGTTGCTTGCTGTAGAGGTTCCAGACGGAGCTCTCCCTCTCGCAGCTGGGAATTTTTTTTTTATTTTTCAATTTTCATTCGGTTGGCTGTTTTTATTATCTTTAGTTTTTCTGGGTTCTTGTTAGAGATACAGAGGACGTCGGTTGTTTTCTATTTCTTCAGTGAGTTTTACTTCAGCGTTTTGGTTATTTTCTGCACAGTAATTTCTTCCAGTTTTATTTATTTTATTTACTTGTCTCTTGATTATTTTTACTTTAGTTTTTAATAGATGCAGAAATGTTTAGAGAGGATATTCAACTTGAAATGTTAGGGTTCATTATTTTTAGGCATTTTGCTAATTTAGTAATGATAGGCTAGATTTTTAACTTGGGATTCAATTAGTAAGTCATGACTATTTTGGGTTGGATTTTCTTCAAGGTTATGAAATTTTGAATGATTAACTTGATAGATTGTATTTCATTTTGCCTAAAGGAAGGATTAAAATTCTATGTTCTTGAACTTGATCAGTCGTAGACATAAAGGCACGATTGATGCTTGAACTTGTAATAAGATTTTGATGGCTTCCTTTCACTTTTACACTTGTTATAAAATTTGTCAAGAACCTTGATTATATTGAAAATGTGCTTATTATTTAATTATCCAACCATGATTTCTAGGAATGGAAGCATGGTTGAGAGAATATGAAATTAGAGATAAATCCAACGTCAAATTAGAAACGAGCGAAAATTGCATTCCAAGTGTTTGTTTTATTGCTTCTTACAAGTTTAATCCAACTTTTACACATTTTCCTTAAATCTCTTGGTTCTTGGTAATCTTAGAAACATAGATTCACATTGCATTTTATTTTTTTATTTTCATCTCTCGTAGTCGACACATTTGTTACACAAAAAAAAATCTCACAAACGCTTTAATAACCCTTTGTCCCTGTGGAATACGGTCCTGGACTTAACCTTGATACAACTTGACACTTCTACACTTGGAAGCACATTCGAGACTGAGTCACTTATCAAAGTTACTATTCACTCCGAAAAAACGCATAATAAACTTAGTACTAAAAAATCTTAAATATTCATATTAATCTACAGTGAAAATCATTTACCAAAACTCAACCCCAAAGTGCCCCTATAAATAAATTCACAGTTTCGAATAGCTATTTCGTCCAAAATTATGAAAATGAGTTATTGGGCCATAAAATCCTAAATATTCAACTGAGTCTAGTGGTGTAGACTATAACGTATAATAAACTTATCAAAGTTACTATTCACTCCGAAAAAGCGCATAATAAACTTAGTACTGAAAAATCCTAAATATTCATATTAATCTACAATGAAAATCGTTTACCAAAACTCAACCCCAAAGTGCCCCTATAAATAAATTCACAGTTTCGAATAGCTGTTTCGTCCGAAATTATGAAAATGAGTTATTGGGCCATAAAATCCTAAATATTCAACTGAGTCTAGTGGTGTAGACTATAACGTATAATAAACTTATCAAAGTTACTATTCACTCCGAAAAAGCGCATAATAAACTTAGTACTGAAAAATCCTAAATATTCATATTAATCTACAATGAAAATCGTTTACCAAAACTCAACCCCAAAGTGCCCCTATAAATAAATTCACAGTTTCGAATAGCTGTTTCGTCCGAAATTATGAAAATGAGTTATTGGGCCATAAAATCCTAAATATTCAACTGAGTCTAGTGGTGTAGACTATAACGTATTCTGACACTTCTAACTACCTCAAACAAATAAAATCGCATTTCTGGCATCATAGTGGGTGATAACACTAACTATGTTGACAGACTAAAACCTTTGTGATTAGCCGATTCGTGAAAACTTCAAAATTTTCACGAGGTTCCTCAAGTCTATAGAAATTTTACCACTGAATTTCTAACGGGCTGTTACATATATAATGGTGGTTAATCGGAGATATACTACATCGTCTAGCTAGGAGGCATAAATTCTTTGCGTTTGTAATTATTTAGGGCCCCAATTTTAACCTTTATTGCTTTAGGAGTATAACTCTATGTTAAGTAATTACCGAGTTTTCACAACCTAGCTAGGTCTTTTTTTTTTTTTTGGTATAAAATATCTAGAAAAAAAATTAAATAATTGGACTAAAAATATTTCAAAAATATTATTTCAAAATTTATAATATCACTTATCATTTTCATTGTCCGTTCTATCTGAATTTATTTGTTTTATTGCATTTATTTGTTCTTTCTAAGTTTCTTATCCCATCTTCAGTTTTCCACCTCCTTGCATGGTTTTCAGCCTGTCCTACCTCTAGTTTTTCTCACTTTGTCTCTAAGGTGCTCACTCACGGTATGAGCATTTTGCTTCAGTTGTGCTTTTGCTTGCCGAGAGGTGAGCAATTGCATCTATGATGCTCGCTTGATGACGAGCACTTTGCTTGCCTACTGTAGCTTATCCCTATATGTTTATTGCTAGATGTCGAGCGCTCTTACTTACTTTTGCTTGCTGAGTGTCGAGCTATTGAACCTCATGATGCTTGCTTCTATTCCTTGTAGAGATGCCTAGTACTATCAATCCCTATGTTCGCTCACTGAGTGGTAAGCAATTGAACCCCGTAATGCTTGCCTACCTCACAAGCACTGTCCCTCCTTATGGTTCCTTGTCGAGTGGCAAGCACTATCCTTTCATATGTTGCTTTCCAAGTAGCGAGCATTTATATTTTGTAATGCACGCTCGGTGGCAAGCACTTTGTACTGGTAGCTAATTGAAGCATTTATTTGATGGTCTAATACTATTGCAAAATGTCGAGCTTTACTTGATGGTCTTCGGTTATACAAACGTTTAAGTTTGCGAGATGTCTTAGTAGAATCGGATTCAATGGTTGTCATGAATTGGCTTGCATCTAGAATTTGTCGACTTTGGTTTCTTTGGGATTTTTGGGAGGAGATTAAAGAACTTGTCCATGAGCTCAATGCATGGTTTAGACATACTTTTCGAGAAGCAAATATGGCAGAGGACTTTTTGGCGAAAGAAGGTTCGCATGGAATTACCATAGATTTTTTTGGTGCAGAAATATTACAACCTCGTTTGAGAGGATTGTTGCGTATGGATCACTTGGGAATTCCTTTTATTAGAGATAAATGAGGTTTGCTTTTCACAGATTTTTGTTTGGAGAGGCCGACTCTGTTTTTGGTTCAGGGGTTTGGGTTATCACCTTAATTTGGGCATTGTTGTGTATTTTTTGTAAGCTTAGGTGGTTGAGTATTTTGTAATCATGATTTTCTTCTGCCATAAGTAAGAAATCTCTAATAATACTCGGGGTAGGGGCTTCTATTGGACATGGGACACTGACTTAAAAAAAAAATGGAAGCGAATACGTTAAGAAAATCGTAATAGATCTAAAGGATGTACTAAACATAAAAAATGGGATGTTTCTTACACAACAGAATGACCAACAAAAACATACAAAATGTTTTAAAAACAAGAGGGTTACATAACAAAATTTCCCATTCTGGATTGTTACGGTAATACTCCTATCTTTCCTCATGGAACGGGCCCATAGGAAAATATGGGTACTAATTTCCTGGTGGAGGGGCGAGGATCACTATGGTAGGGGCTATAGGGGTTGGGAAAACTCCAATATCGGAAAGTTAGAGGAAAACAAAGAGTTTTCTCATATGTCACCACTGGTCAATTATTATCCTTGGATGGATAACTGTCCAAGAGTAGATTTGCATTCCTCCATTTGGTAATTGGATTTGGTTATCTACAATGATTGTTACTGTTATATTTGTAAAGTTTTCAATTGTTGTTATGTTGTATAGTGCCATCTAAAAAAGTAATAAGGGGAACATATGGGATCAACAATTCAATAAGTGAAAGTTAGTGTCGATAGTGTGGACAAATGAGCATATTGTAATGAGGAGTCTACAATGTGAAGATATTAGGGTACAAGTAATATAATGGACATGCAACAATGGACAGATAGGCATTTAATATGTAGAAATGACTCAAACGAGCACTAAATGAAATATTACCAATACTACAACAATCATTAATCCAAAATTTAATATAACGGAGCCATAATTAAATGAAGGCATCAAATAATCTAGCATTTATCAATAAACTCAGGCTTGGTTTGGATAGAGAGATATTTTCATCTCATCTCAACTTATCTCAATATCTAAACCCCACAAATACAAACAATTTTCAATTTCAAAATTTTAACTTTTTCATTTAATCATTACCTAATTATTACAACTTTCCCAAACTTTCAAAAAGAAAAAAAAAACAACTCAACTTTTTCAAATTCCAAAACAAAAATAATATTATAACAATATTTAAACTTTATAATATTTTTATTCAACTTTTTTTCTTATTTTCCAAAATCTCATAAAACATTTTAACTCTAACTCATCTTTTTTCAACTCAAATATCTCACTATTATTCACAAACCATGTCAACTTATATAATCTTAACTCACTATCCGAACCATGTATGGTTTTCGATAATTATCTTATCTTATCCCTAATCTCACGTTTATCATTATTTACTATTCATGATATCTTGTAACCTGAACATGATATGGTTTTACGTTGCAAGTGTGTTGTGCACCCTTTACTCCTCTTCATCATATAGGGTTATCCCATCAGAAGACTCAGGTCTGGTTTAGTTTTACAAACATTTCAAACTATTTATTCTCATCTCAACATTCAAACACAATTCAAATACAAGCATTTTTTAATTTCAAATTTTCAAATTTTCAACTTTTTTATCTAAGCATTGTCTAATTATTACAACTTTTTTGAACTTTCAAACAAACAAACAAACAAACAAAAAGACAATTCAACTTTTTCAAATCCAAAAATAAAAATAATATTAAAAAATCCTCTTCTAATTTTATAATTTTCTTATTCAACCTTTTCTCTATCTTTTCCCAAAATCCCATAAAAATATTAACTTAAAACATTTTACTACTATTCAAAAATGATCTCACTACTATTCACATATTTATCATTTGATCTCATCCATGTAACTAAACGAGGCCTCGGTGGCTTCTCACAATTGGATATGCATCCTCCATTGGATGTATTGCACTGTCCCATAATCAGATCTAGTACCAATCACAGGACTGAAACATCTCTAGTTGAGTCTTTTAATTATAAAAATTGATCAATATTGTGTCCATAAATCCATCAGCTTTTTATAGGGACATGCTTAGAGCTAGGCCTGTGCATAAAGGGCCTGGCCCGATCAACCCGTTAGGCCCGACATGGCCTTACCTGTGACGCCCCCAAATCCCCAAGTACCAACACGGGGAATTCGAGACGTCCGGATGGTGACAACCCGGGTCACCATCCTATTGACGAGTGCCAAGTGTGTGCAAGCGACGCATGTGCACAAGGAAATACGCAGCGGATAGCAAAATCATAAAATTTAGTACCAGAATTTTTTTCTTAAATAAAATACAAAGCGGTTCAAAGATACATAATAAAATATTACAAGTCATAAATATTGTTTCAAAACCAATTACAAAGCATGAACTCCAACTCAGATCTTCGGCGGAGCCGCATCCTCGGGCTCAGCCTCCTCCTCCTCCTCGAACTCTGCACCAAAATCTACGGTACCAAAAATGGTGCCGCAGGTAAGTAAAATCCAAACACCACTAGATAAAAGCATATTAAACTCAAACAATATGCATGAATAAATGCCAATGCACAAAACTAAACCATATTTTTTCCACGCACGCCAAAAACCCATTTGGCTCAAAAACATATCCTTTAAACAAACATCGTCGTTATCCCCGATAACGGCCCACACATACCGTTTAAAACCAAGCCTCGCCATTATCCTAGATAATGGCCCAAACCATCATTTTCTCAGAAAATGGATTACAAGTCCTCAACACATCCTCGCCATTTTCCCAGAAAATGGCCCGTATCCAAAAACCATAAAAACCAACCGATTATGCATGCACCATGATCTCCCCTAGGGATCATCCGCACACTCTGGCTCTGTGCCACACCGCAGGTAACGTCTACGCGTGTGACACCTACACGAGTGATGCCCAGACTCGCGCCTCCGCCTCGCGCGTACCTGGCCAGGCCATCCTCTAGTCCCCGCCACTCTAGGGACCACGGAGTCAACACGACAGCGTTACCGTATCGTGCGATCCGGTCGTCGCCCAGCGACAATCCAGGGGATGTCACTCAATATTATCCACTCCCGAGTGACCAGAGGAGCTCCACCGAGATAATAACCCATCCCGGCTTGGGCTCGTGATACGCACACTCCCAAAAATCCATTTACGCCAATAAAACAAGATTTTCTCAATTAAAAATAAAATACACGTGCATGCACCATGTAAATGCAAATTTCAATGCTCGACAAATACAACCAACCATAGAACAACAATTCAAGCAACTCCGTCCTCCATCCATCCGACCCCCGAACTCCTCGGACTCAGTCCGGAATCAGCAAACCAACCAAATAAATTATTGTAAGAGCAAAATATAATTAAATCTAAAAGTAGAGTTTGGAAAATACTTACAATGCTATATATGATTTTTAGAAGGTTCGGCGGGCTGCAAACGACGGCGGAAAGCAACGTAACAGTGCAAATGCACTGTAGCCGTGGGTCGCAAAATACCCACTTTTGAACGGGGACAAACCAAGACACCAAATTGATAGGGAATGGTCTAGGGATGTTTATGAAGCTAGTGGAAGTGAGTTTTGGCCGTGGGTGGCGGCGAAAACGCCGGTAGAAGCGAAAAACGAGCAAATCGGAGTTGAGCTCGTGGGAGCTGCTCCGGTGGCCGATCTAGGCCGGAAATGGGTGGGTTAGGTCGGCAAGAGGTAGGGGAAGAAGTGGTGAAAAGATGGTGGCCGGAGGTGGTGCGACGGCGCCGGAAACGGTGACAAACCGTGCGGCTTAGATGCGCTTTTCTGGCCAAACGGCGGCACGGTTGGGGGAGATCTTTGGAGGGGTGGTGCACCGGAGGGAGGGGAAGTTTTCTGGGTGGGTGGTGGAGGCCACGTTGCCAGCAAGTGGCGGTTCTGGGCGGAGGAAGAAAAACGGTAACAGGGGAAAAACTGGGTTGGTGCCGCGACTTTGAGCGGCTCGTGGCGGCTAACGGTGGCTCCGATGGTCCTGAAAATTGGAGGGGTTGTAGTCTGCCGTGAGAGGAAGAGAATGGCGGGGGTGGTGTACTACACCTCCACCGGACGGCGGAGATATGGGCGGTCGAAGGTGGCTGCGCGGAAAGGAAAAACAGAGGAAAAACTGGGTTGGTGCCGCGACTTCGAGGGGCTCGTGGCGGCTAACGGTGGGTCCGATGGCTCTGAAAATTGGAGGGGTTGTAGTCTGCCGTGAGGGGAAGAGAATGGTGGGGGTGGTGTACTACACCTCCACCGGACGGCGGAGATATGGCCGGCCAAAGGTGGCTGCGCGAAATGAAAAAAGAGAGAAGGGAGAGAGAATTTCCGGAAACGCACGGGCAACGGGGAGAAAGAAGAGGAAAAAGAAAGAAAAGGAAAGAAAAGGAGAAAAAGAAAAAGGAAAAAGGGAAAAAGAAAAAGAGAAGAGAAAAGAAATGAGGTCCAATCCTCACTTCCGGGATCCAGAAACTGATCCGCCGAAAACGATATTAAAAACATAAAACGACTAAAATAAATTAAACACTACATCAAATAAATAAATAAACACCAAGAAAATATTTTAAACACAACGTCAAGCTAAAATATAATAAATAACTAGTAAAAACCAACTATTAAATTTTAAATCCAAAAACGAGCTAAAATAAATTAAACAGCAAATTTTAAACTCAACAGCAAATAAAATCTAATTAAAATCCGATAATTTAAAATAAAAGCACTATAATATTAATTAAATTAAAACCACTCCTTCAGTGAAAATACACGTAAAAGCGGGTCATCACATCCTCCCCCCCTTAAAACAAATTTCGTCCTCGAAATTGCAAGATCAAACATCAGCGCCAAGCATGATACCATATACAACTCATGTTATACCTAAGAAAATCATACCATCAACCATTTCCACACAAGTATGAAGAATACTCTTCCCAAAATACACCCCTATAGGCAATTCCATCATATTCGTTCTAATCTCCCAGAGACGCATCACGCCTAGAACTCTTAAAGCGGCCACGTAAACCGAAATCACCATATCCACAAGAACTTCAAAACCGCACCCAAGTAAATTCCAACAATTAGTATCTTCCCACAATAAATTGTGTTAACCTCAATCAACTCTTGTGCTATAATCTCCAAACTTTCATTGTATACTATATCTTGGTAACCTAATAGTCACTTCCAAAATAAACTATCAATCAACGTAATTTTCTTAACCAAAATATTACTCTCCAATTACAAGTACCTTCACGAAATTTTGAATCATCACTAATTACCCAAGTTCAGTCTAAAATTTAAATACCTAATTATCTCAAAAAAAAATCACGTTTCCGTGCGCACTCTGATAACTCGCCAAAATGCAAAAAGACTATATCCTCATAAATCAACCCCATTGGGTACAACTAACTCAATGCCTAAAATAAGGAAATCATTTACCCCACTTCGATAGAAAACAAAATACCTCCAATACCACGACTTATCACCCACTCATCATTTGGCTCTTGTTGTTTTAATCAAAATCAACATTCCACTAAAATACATTCCTTAATTGATGGCAAGAATCAATGCCGATCAATCTCAATGCCCCAAACTGAAAACACATAACATCGTTCCAAAATACACACCCCTTATAAAAATAAGGAACATATCCAAAAAGCCTCAAGTCCTTCTCGGCCAACCAACAAGTGCGCCTATAACTCCTACCTGACAATCCACACTTTCAAGATCATCACCTAAAATCCAAATATCGTCTAATTTAGAGATAACTAAATTCACTACGAACCACGATTGAATTCACCATAACCTTAATGAACCCTTCTTGAAAACTCACTTACCTACTTCCATTCCCATAACCCTAGTAGTAGCACGACTATTTCCTTCAATTGCATACAAAATTAAATCTCAAGATAGGCCATGCTATTCAAATCTCCAATCCATCAAAACTATTGCACTACCCTCCTGACTCCCACTGCTTATTACTTTACGTACTCGTTTAGGCTATTCACCGTTAATTCCCAAGCTTCCACTTTCAAGATTTTATTATCCACTACCCATGGCTACCCAACAACCTCCTTTCAAGTTAAATACACAGGTCTAAAATTCTCCCAACTGGACACTCAAACTCCAAAGGAAAGTATAGTCTCAAAATTTAAATTCCTATGTGACGTCAAGTCATAACTAATTCTTGAAAATAGGCTCAACTATTAATGCCAACCATCACTCCAATTAGTAACCCACTTCGTCTGTACACTCCGATTAGCTCACCAAGAACTTGAAGTTAAGATCTCTTGAATTTAATACCATGACATCTAATCCACTTCAGTACTCGCTAAAGCCACTTCTCTCAAGTCAAAATGAGACTAGAATTTATACTCTCTAAAATCCATACGCCCTCACCACCACTGAAACTGAATCTCATGTACCCTTAGCTAATACCCAAAAATCATTCCAACGTATAAATGATCCATCGCTCCCATTTCCAACATATGTACCTTATCCTCAAAATAAACAAAGTTCATTTTTCCAAAACCTGCACCATCTATTATCCTTAAACTTGATATAGATCAATCCCAGAACCTATTACAAGAACCTCGAGCTACAACATTTTTTTTTTTAAAAGATCGATACATTCGATCCTTAGACAAACACACGAACTAGATCGACATCTTCAATCCTAAAAAAATATATAAATTAGATCATTACCTTTAATCCCCCAAGAAATATCCTCCTTAATAATTCCTATATCCATCCTTCCACTTTATTCAACTCCATTTATGATTGCAGCCTAATCAATTTCTAAAATAATTCCTACTAGTACACCAATTTTGCGAAATTAAAACTTCAATCTCATTATGAATCAGTCCATCAAATCCTCAATTCTCATATCCTTAATTTATACAAAATTACTTTTCCAAAATCCGTTAGGTCGATGAATTTATATCCAACAACAAAACAATTAACTCCCGAACTCTCAAAATCTAAAATTTTAAATAATACCCAATCGTTTCCAAAAATCTGCGAAACCTTAAAACTTTGTTGAAATTCCATAAAATCTATTCATGAAATTTGTTGATCTCATACGTTCTTAGCCGAAACCAATAGTCATTCCAACATACAAGTAATCCATTGCTACTATTTCCATCATCTGGACTTATATCCGCAAATCAACATGAGTCGTTCTTATATCTGCTTAACTTACACCCTTAATATCAGCAAATAGTTATCGTTTTAAGTTTAGTACTGAAAATGACCTTAAACCTGCTAATAATCCATTCCCAAAGGTTCCGAAACATAAGGTCTCAACTTCAATCGAATTGAATACCAACAATTAAACCATTGTTCCCAAAACCTTGATGGATCTACTTCTTCCAAACCGATAAAATCATTTCTTAAAATCTATTACTACAACCTCGAGTTAACAATAATTATTTTCTGAACTAAGTCAATACCTACAATCCTCAAAGAAATATATGAGTTAAATCAAGCTAGCACACAAAGTCTGTAAAACTAAGAACTCAACTCTTATTATAAATTGGTCCTTCAACTCTGCAATTCTAGAACCTTAAATCAAATAAGAATCTTTGAGGATTTTTTTTTTTTTTTAAGACCAATGAGCTTACACCCCATAATAGAACAATCGACTCCCAAAGCTTTTAAAATCTAATACATTAATGGATGATAAATCATTTTCTGAAATCCTCAATATTGATGGCTTTAATCCAAAACATTCACCTTAAAAACTTGTAAATTTTAAAACCCCGATTGCCACCAAATTTGCTCATCCGAATCAGCGAAATTTAAAACTTGAAATTTAATTATTTTCCCCAAATCTTGTCGAACCTAACACCTTAATTACCCAAATCTTATTTCCTAAAACCTATAAGACCTCAAACCTTAGATAAAATTCTCTTAAACCAATCCTTAAAGTTCGTTGAGTCTACACCCTCCTATTCTATAATCTCTTTACATAAATTCTACAAAACCCAAGACCTCAATTATCTTAAGCGACTTAAAGCTAACTCCCCTCCTTAGTTGCAACCTACATTCCTACTCCCAAGAGATCGCCTAACCCACGTCGTTTCCTTCTAGCCACAATATTATAAGAGTAACCCACCTCTATAAAATTCAACCCTACTACACTAAGTATTTAACCGTAATAATAGTATCCTCGATTATCCCGCCTTCCTGCCCCAACACAGTCATTGACCCCATTTAAGAAAAACAAATAAAACCAACAACATAAAACCAAAAACATAAACCAAACCACATAACGAGAAACAAAAAGAAACCAACATGCAATAACATAACTAAATAAATAAATACAAGCAAACAAGCTCAAATAAATTCAAAACAAATAAAACTTGTCAAATAGAAACTTTAAGATAAATTTTAAAACACAACTTAAAAAAACATTCTGGTACTACCTACGGGACATGTGGTTTTACCCAGAGCCGAACTGCTCTGATACCACCTGTGACGCCCCCAAATCCCCACGTACCAACACGGGAAATTCGAGACGTCCGGATGGTGACAACCCGCCCCGCCTAAAATCATGTTCAGCGGGTCAAACCCATTACCGGGTTTATTACCCATAACATCAGTCGAAATCGATTACCCGCAAAAGAACAAAAACCCCCTGCAACCCACTTAATCTCAGGCAGGCGTGAGGACCAGAGCTCATTCGAGTGGCACAGGCAGGCGCGAGGACCAGAGCTCGACCATTTCTGGCCATGGCGACGGTAGCGGCGGCGAGCTCAGAAACCACCACTAAGAGGAGGAAGCTCCATGCCTATTTTTCTCTCACTCAACCCAATGATACACAGACCCTAACAATCGTATCATCGTCAAAATCTCAGGTGGGTTTGGTTCAAACTTCTATGTAATTTGAGCTAGTACTGAAATTTCCTGCTCAAACTTCGCTATAATTCGAGTGATTACTGATTTTTCCTGTTCAAATTATTGTGAAACTCGAGCGGGGTGATTTTGATCTTCTTAAGGGTTTGATTTTTTATTTTATTTCTGAGGATTTGGGCATTTGGATACTGTTGAGTTGAGCTCAGACTAATCTTCAAATAGCTGAAATTGTTCGAGAGCTTTCACAGAAGCTTTACAGAACGAATTAGAAGAAAAATCATTTTAAGATTTATGTTTATATTGCATCAGTTAATCATTCGAAGCATTTTGAGTACTGGTTTTCATATTCTGCATAAGTTCTTAACCTAAATCTGCTTTTCTCCCATATTGTTTCGTGAAGCATCTTATTTCTTTTGAAAAAGGTTTCATTTTAGATCTTCTCTCGATTAATTTATTCTTATTGCTCAGTCCTCCCTCTTTCTCGTTCTCCCTGATCTCTTCTCTGCTCTTTTTTTTTTCCCAGGAATTTATTATTGCATTATTAGCCATTTTTGAGTTTGATTAAGATGCAGACCCATCTTCTTCTTCCTCTCGCTACAGCTACGATGCAGAAAGTCTTTTTGCCCTCCAATGGACATGGTAGAACAAACGAGGTGAAAGCGAACGGGTGAACAGGTTCGACCCGACCTAAATTTCACGGATCGAGCATATAGCAATGTCATTTGCTCGAGCATAAAAATTTGACTAACCATTTACTGTTGATTTTATTTTAGATTCATGACTAAAAATTCCCAATTATAATAGTTTTTCGTTATGTAATAATTAGCAAACACATGTTGTAAGGAAAAATAAAAAGTCACAGAAACAATTATTATTTCAAGAGTTAGTCATGAATCTAAAATAAAATCAACAGTAAATCGTTAGTCAAATTCATAATAAAATAAAAGTTAATGAATAAATAATCTATAAACACCTTCATATGACTGACATGGTTCCTTCTTACATTGATTAGTAACTTTTAACAATCGTCTGAATATGTTTCCCTCTTTCTTTTTCTCTCTTTACTTCGCTCATTGGCACTCCTCTTGCTGTCTCTCTTTATTTCCTTGTCCCCTTCTCACCCTTTACTCACTTTTCACTTTTCCACTGCTCCTAAGTTGCACTGATCCTCTATTTATAGCACTCTGATTCTTAGAGCTGAAGTAAGATTGAAGTCAGTTAGGCTTATCCATGTTACTCTAGTGCCTTGTGTGACACTTGCCATTTTTTTTTTTTTTTGTTATTCTCTCCAGACTCATTCTTTTTTTCACTTATTCCATCATCCTTAGCATACAGAGTACCCCCCTACGACTTACTTAGAGCCAGCCACTTAGGTGTCACTAACAAAAATCTTTAATTTCCGTACAAATATGCTCGGACTCTTCTACGCCAGAATGCTTGGCATTTCTGTGCTTCAATTCTTCCGGGCCAGCATTTCCGAGCCACTATGCACGAAATTTCTGAGTAGATCCCAACTCCGAATTCCGACGTGGCTTTTTATATAAATATATAAAATAAATTATAGAAACTAAAATTTATAGAATAACTAAATACATTATTGTATATCTATATATATGTTATTAATTTTAAAATAATATTTACAAAGCTAGTAATTAATCTCTATTGCACTAGTCTTGAAGTACGGACAATTGTCATATAATTAAAAATTGTGTCTTTATTTATGTAAGCAGTTTTATGTGTATAATATCGTGTGATTAGATGGGAATATTATATTAATAATTCTTTGGGAGTAATTAATAATTTATTGGTGACTTGAGGTTTTCATTGATCATTACAAATGTATAAAAAATAGGCTCAATCAGAAGTGTGGGATTTAAGAGGTGCAGCTCTGCTCTAGTGTGTTGCATCAGAGCTTTTCTTTGAACGGCTCTCCCTGTTTTTTGCCCTTTGCTCTCTCTATATTTCCTTCTTCCTTAGTCATGGAAGGAAACCTTAAAAGTTAGGGCGCGATTGCGATCGATGTTGCATTTTACGGCAGCACGAAGACAGTAGCCCAGCCCTCCCTCACTACTATATACCAACTGCATGTAAAACTTAGTGGACTTATAATGAGAATAAATAAAATATGTAAATCCACCAGCCCTTATGTAGCGCCCTTGAGTCCCACATGTGACTTGGTATGAGTCACGACACCGGGGTAATCACCAAGTGCAAGTGTGTGTGAACATGCAATATTATGTGTATAGTTTAATATATGCAGCGGAGCAAATAATAAGGCAGTCTAAAAGCTAAGTACCAGAAAACTTAAAGTTTACAGGCCAACAAGAAATCATCCATAAAGTTATTACAGTCATTCAGCTGATAAAAAATAAGAATAAAAGTAAATCCCTCAGCTACAATGGAAAATAAACCCTAAGTCATCACTCATTAGGAGGGGTTGGTCCATCATGCTCAAACCCGTCCTCTGCATCAAAGTCTACGATTATGTCGTAGGTGGGAACACCACAATGAGATCTCGCAATATCAGCAAGCAAAACCATAGATCAACAATCAAGAATTTCAAACATGATGCATACAACATATCAGGACAGCAATAATAGGAAAAGACCAAATTACCCCTTCTTTGTAATTTTTACTCAAAAGCTTCATCATTTAAGCCACTCACACCAAAATCACATTTATGAAAGCATTCATTTAATTACGATGCGCACCATGGTCGCCCCTAGGGATCATCCACACACTCTAGCTCGCTTTGTCACACCATGGATAACAACCGTGCATGTGAATTCATAATGAGCGATGCCCAGCTCTGTGCCCAGCGCATACAAAACTAGACATCCTCTAACCCCTGCCAGTAGAGGGGCCACAGAATCATACCAAGAGCGTTACCATCTTGGCCTAGCTTGCTATCGCCCAACGACAGCCCTGGGGACGTCACTAAGTTTTACATATTCTCGAGTGACCAGAGGAGCTCCACCAAGATAATACCACATCTCGGTTTAGGGCCGTGATTTGCACGCACCCACAAAATATTATGATAATCATTTGTCCCCAAAACAGTTTTACTAGTTTCACAGTACAACCATAGAACAGAGCACAATTAATAAAACCATGGCAAGCCATAACAAATTAAAAATGCAGATGCATGACAAGCAGTTATTGGATGGCATGGTACAGTAAAAACAAACAACATATAGACATCACAAATGTCACAATTCCAACAATTTCACAATTTCTAACTACATGCAATTCCCAACTCTCCATCCAACCCTTGGCCAACAATTCAACACCAAACTACAATATAAAATCCCAACACTTTAGAGGGCCCTCGGCCACTAACCACACACAACCAGAATGCATCAAAACCCAAATTTTCCCAGTGCTAGAAATTCGAGGTTAGTTAAGATTTTTGCTTACAACAGCATTAGAAATCTCTCGTAAAAGCTACATAATCATAGATTGAAGAAATGGTAAGATAAAAGGAGGAGGTTTGAGGGAGGATGAGATGCCTAGAGGTGAGTTTTGAGTAAGGGAGGCATGGTCTATTTATAGGCTAAGGGTTGGGGGTTGGAGATCGGTTGCAATTAGTGGTGGGGGACGGTGGGGGCATCACGAGCATAGCACACATGGCGTGCGATGAGTGGTGGGCAGCTGCAACTAGCAGCTACCTTGGCCGAAGGCCTCACAGGTTTTAGAGCTCAAAGGCATGGGTTTTCCTAGCTTGCAGTGGTGGCAGACGAAGGAGAAGGGCAATTGCATGGCGAACACGTAGAGGCGTTACGTTGGCAGTGGGGAGGGATACTGCAAGTCATTGATAGAGGAAGAAGAAGAAAAAGCAAAAGAATAAAAAAAAAAAAAAGAGGAAGAAGAGGGGGTTGTGAGGGCAGGGGAAGAAAAAGGGGAGGGAAAAGAAAAAACTTTTGGGTTTTTCTTCATGGGCCAAAACGGTTCCATGTAGGAGGGTAGAGGAAAAAACATTTCTAGCTTTAAACCATCAAAACAACGCCTTTTCAAGTAGGGGAAGGGGTTGGGCTTCAAGCACACGGGCTAGGCCCAATATCCACTCATTTCACACTACAAAATTATCCCAACTCATACATAGACCCTACTTCACACAATTAAACCTACTCACCACAAATTGGGCTCTAAAATCACCAAAGTAAAACACACACATACAAGAGCAAACTTGGGCCCCTACACCTTCAAAGTTCACACACTTTGGAAATCCAAAATTTATGCGGTATAAGTTTGCCCTCAACTTCCTCTTATTTGCATCCTTGAATTGGTGCATGCACAAGGTCCTTATCCACTTTGTAAAGTAATCACTTCGGCTAATTCTTCATTACTAGCTTTAAAGTCTTCATTTTGTATGATTGTTGGGAAGAAACCAATATTGTATTGGAAGAAAGAGTAAGAAAGTGAGCCTTATAAAGATAATTAGGCTTATAAAATACATTGAGACTTTATAACGATATTGAAACCCTGAGCTAGGAAATAGGCACTAACTTAGAAGAACACACCCTCAAACTTGGCTCAAACCAAACCAAGTCAAATCAAAAAAAATTTCCACAAACTGTCTAGATGGTTAAGACCCTCACCTAGACGTAGTCAAGTAAGATAAGGGTTGTGTGCCCATGTGTTGAGCACATGTGGATAATGAAAATTGCAGTGGATATGGTAAAGATGATTAGTTGGAGACTAATCTAGCAGTACCAGAGAAATGTAACAATAATCCTTAATAATAATAATATCCAAATTTCACTATCACTTTATCCAAACATTGTTACACACTATCATGAGATCATCGCTTATATCAAAATATAATGACTCACAAAGTACTCGATGCCCACCTAGAATGAAAATATTAAATTACAAAATATAAAACTAAATGGAGATTGGCCTCCATGGTTACTCTTCAAGTTGGGCTGGTCTATCTTCATTGGAGAAATTCTCTTGGGCTACATCAGCATCAAGGTCTACCAGTCCGAAGAACGAAACTGTAGGTGGGACCTCTACAGTGAGATTTCAATGAAACCTCTGTAGGTTAAAATCCATGTAAGTACTAAGAATAAAAGACAAAGACAATGAATATGCATGCACCAATTCATGTACATATGATTAAGAGCACACATATTCTAGCATGGTGAGAAGCCACCCTCTGAGCACAAGCATATGTATTCACAAGAATGGCGAGGAATCATCTTTTGAGCAAAACATATAATAAGCATGACAAGGAATCACCCTCTAAGAAAAACTTCTATAGTCATAACTATCACCAAGTATGGGGAATCACTCCACCCATTTGAATGGGGAATCTTTGTACCCAGCCAATATGTGAACACATTCACCAAGAACAATGGAGAATCACTCCAATCATTCGACATGGTGAATCTCACTACCCAGCCAACATGTGGAACACCTCTACCAAATTATCACCAAGGACACTCTACCTGATCAACACGAGGACTCTCTCCACCCGCGATATCATGTGAAGCTAATACGAAAATGCCACACCCTAATCATCATGGAGAATCCCCTATCCATATGAAAGTCATGGTAATGTGAGCTTAGGAATGGTATGGGTAATCCTCAACTCGATCCCATAAGTACAGAGAATATTGAAAGAACATCATCTTTAAATTAGTTTCTTAAAGTAGTTAATAAATAGAGTGAGAAAGTATGCACTTTCATGACATAATGAGACAATAAGTGGAATATGCAAATCCTTAACATACCCATAAGGATTTACCCTACATTTCTAGTGTGGTCGTAGTAGTGAACCTACGTGGATAGTATTCTAAAGACTAGTAGTGACGTTTGAGTAAGAATCCTTAGATGGATGAAGACTTTGAGTTCTCAGCGCCCTTGAGTAGAGAAGAAGAAAAGTGTTGAAGTCCTTTACAATCTCTAAAGTGGGATGTTGACTATTGTCAATTGCCTTTTATATGAAAAGACCGCCAATTATAGTCCTAATGGAACTTGACGTTTCCTCTAACCTCTGTGTTGCTTGAATGAAAGACCTCGATCTTGGTCATCCATTTTTTCTCTAGACTTGAAGAATGGTAGAGATTGAGTGAGTGACGGGACAAGATGCGCACATCTCTACAGCTTACCTTGGTACTAAACCCACCGTTCTTCCCCAAATGAGAGTCTCCCACATGGCATTAGGCCATACTGAGGTTTGACCATATGGCCTAAGGTATGGATTCCTTCTTCCCTAACACTCTCCTATTGTGTCGTCTGATGGAGCATTGGCTTTAGGTTTGACACTTGCTGTGCCAAAGCTCCTCCATGTTATCCCAGAGTGCTCCCAGTTTTGCATTGGACTTTTCCTCGCCCATTGCTCACCCTTTGTACAGTCACCACATTCCTGCTTGCTTGGTGTCGGCCAAACCTTCTTTCATCGCTCTGTGTTGTCTTGCATCTTCCAACCTCTCTACAATGTGCTACTCACCTTACTTACATCTTGGTCACACGTTGCTTGTCCAGTTGCCTCCTTGTTGCCGGCATTTTGGCTGCATGTGAGGATTCCTTCCCTTGGCTCAATGTAGTCGTCACATCTTCCCCTCTTTTTAACAAAAAATCTCATTCTTGAAGTTTGGTGAGGACTATCTCTCATTGTGGAATTGTGAGGGATGAGCCTGAGATGGGACATTAGTAGTCATTTCTGCCGGTTCACTAGTTGGTGGTGGGGGCACACTCAATCTTTCATTCACCCCAAGTCCTCCTCTCCCATAAGGGGATCAGCGATTTCCTCCCCTTGTTTTCTACGTTGGTTGCTTCTGTGTCACCCATCTTTGATGCTCTCTCATGCGCTAGCTTCTTTGCTAGGTTTGGCAATGCTCAGCCCCACAAAGAGCGCATCTTCCTTCATTTCCTAGAACTCACGTTCACGAACCAAACGTCTT
The DNA here is from genome assembly GCA_011037825.1 of Carya cathayensis. Classification (NCBI taxonomy): domain Eukaryota; kingdom Viridiplantae; phylum Streptophyta; class Magnoliopsida; order Fagales; family Juglandaceae; genus Carya; species Carya cathayensis. The sequence continues at coordinate 792,602 of QGSO01000201.1, forward strand.
ACTCCGTTTGGTCTCACAATGCCACCGTCGTAGTCCAACATTTTGCTAATCATAGCCCTTGCCCTCTAATGTGCTTCCTCTTCTCATCCTTGTTCTTCTCACTACCATTTTGTCTTGCTTTTTTTTTCATTGATTTGCCTGATCACTTTGATTATAGAGCCACCTTTTGAGCAGTCTTCTTTTCTCTCACCATAGTGGTGTTTTCAAGAAAATTTCTAGGGTTGTTGTGGGTCTGGTGCATTGGCTTGAAGGTTATATATAGCCATATTTTCGTTCCCTGGGGTTCCTTAAATGTCCTCATTTGGTGTGTTACAGGTCAGTTATGGTAGATGGTGCAATTACTGTGACTCAAATAAATAGCAAAAATATTCCCTTGTGACCTTCTCGCATTCCCACATGAACTCCTCATTCCATGGGCCTCCCTACTATAATTTTACAAAGGGTACGACTTTGGACCCTAGTTTCTATTCCTTCCTATCCATGATTCATACTGGCTTTTCCTTCATAAGTAAAATCTAGTTGTAACTAAATCTCATTTCATCTAACTATTTGGGTTTTCTAGTTCCTGAAAATCTTCCTTAAAAAGGAGACCTAAGACTTGTCATGTACCTCCAAGTATTCTATTGGTAATACAACTTAAAAGCTATTGGACCTACTTGTTCCATGATTTGTTAGGGCCCAATATATCTCAGTCTCAGTTTTTTCCCTTCTTTCCAAAGCTCTTCATGCCCTTTATGGGTGACACCTTGATAGGTAATCACCCTCTTCAAAGGTCAAGTCTGTTATCCTTGTATCAACATACCTTTCATGTCAACTTTGAGCTGTTGCCATTCTATCCTGTATAAGTTTGACTTGATCCTTCATTTCTTGAAGTAGCTTTGGTCCAATGAGCTTACCTTCTCCAATTTCATCCCAACATAGAGGTGATCTAGACTTTCTCCCATACAAGGCTTCGAAAGGAACCATTTTAATAGTCATCTGGTCGCTATTGTTATAGGCGAATTTGATGATTGGGATTTGGCTCTTCCAAGTGCCCTTGAAATCTAACACAAGCTCTTAACATATCCTCCTGTGTTTGGATGGTTCACTCCAATTGTCCATCCATCTGTTGGTTGTAAGTAGTACTAAATCTTAGCTGAGTGCCCATTGCTGCTTGCGTGCTTTTCCTAGAAATGGGAAGTAAAACTTAGATTTCAATCTGATACTTTGGTCCTAGGGATGCTATGTAGTCTGACTATTTCATTAACATACAATCGAGTTAACTTCCATAGGGAGTCCATGGTAGTAACTGGTAGAAAATTAGCACTCTTAGTCAATTGGTCGACCATCACATACACTACGTTCTTTTCGCTTGGAGTCCTTAGTAACCCAACTACGAAGTCCATGCCTATGTCATCCCATTTCCATTTTGGAATAGGTAAGGGTTGTAAGCTTCTAGTGGGACTTGGATGCTTTGCTTTTACCTGTGTGCACGTGGAGCATCTTTCAATGAAGTGGACGATGACATCCTTCCCACCAAAAATTATTTGTTAAATCATGGTATGTCTTTGTACTACCCAGTTGTATCAAATACGGCGATAAATGAACTTCAGAAAGTATCCTTTCCTTAGTCTCTGAATTTATAGGGATCACCCTTTTTCCCTTGAATAGACAAAAATGCAAGGGTCCCTTGGCTTTCCTGACCCTTCATCGAATGTCTAATAACTTTGGGTCTCTTCTCTGTTGTTCCTTTAATTCGTCATAGTCCCTCACCTTTAATCCATCATAGTCTTTGTTGTTCCTTTAATTCACCATAGTCCATCACCCTTATTGCCAACATAAAGGTGAGGACTTCTCCTTGTTATGAGCTTTCCTCTAGTAATCTCTTCATCCTATTGAGGAGAGAGTCCACATTTAAAGATCCACATGCTTCCTCCACTCAAGGCTTTCGGCTTATAATATTGCGTCCAAATTAGATTTCCTTGGATGGTACTTGATCTCACATTGATCGTCGCTTATGGTTTCTAGTCATCTCCTTTACCTCATAATTGGGTTCTTCTAGGTGAAGAGATGTTTCAAGCTCTTGTGTTGTGTATATACGTCGCAAGTTTCCTCGTAGAGATAAAGTCTTTAAAGTTTCAAGGGGAAGACCACTGCTGCTAGTTCTAAATCATGGGGTGGGGTAGTTCCTTTCATGGTCTTCTAGTTGTTGTGATGCATAAGTCACTACCCTTTTTTATTGCATCAAAACACACCAAGTCAATAATTAGTGCATCACTAAACATTACCATTGGCTTGTGTGGTTTTGGCAATGTCAATATAGGGGTTGTGGTTGACCTTCTCTTCCATTCCTTGAAACTCCATTCACATTGCTCAATCCATAAAAATTTGGTGTTCTTTCTAATCAACTCCGTGAGTGGAATCAAAGGTCGAGAAGATTCTTCCATGAATCTTCTATAGTATCCAACAAGTGCCATGAAACTCCTAACCTCATGGATTGTCATGTGGCATTGCCAATCTACAACTTCCTCAATTTTACTTGGGTCCACTGTGACTCCTTCCTTGGATATCATGTGATCAAGAAACTCAAACTCTTCTAATGAAAACTCACACTTACTAAGTTTGGTGAACAACTGGTGTTCTTTTAACTGTCACCGTACTAACCTCAGGTGGTTCCTATGGTCCTTGATTTCCTTTGGGTATACCAAAATGTCATCGATAAACCCCACGATGAAAGTGTCCAAAAATGGTTTGAACACCTTATTCATGATATCTATGAATGCTGCTCGGGCATTAGTTGGTTATTAGGGTGAATTCAAAGTGTTCATACCTTGTCCCAAAGGCAGTCTTTAACACGCCACTCTCTCTAATCATCAATTGGTGACACCCAAATCTAAGATCAGTCTTAAAATATATATATATATATATAAATACTTTCTTAGGAGAGAGTCACTCAAGGTAAGAAGCAAAAACAACATTTTCTTTACACCACACACATGACCATGAGAAGCAAGTTTCGGACTTGACAAAGTTCACCATGAACTCATGCTCAAACACACTCACCCACGAGCAAGAGGAAGTTAGGTTTTGGTTTTTGTGGAGTTTCTCACATGAGCTCACATATACACACACATGGCTAGATTAGGGTTTTTCTTCTAAAGGGATGTGGACTCAACCCTACTTGCCTTAAGCTCATAAGCATGATATTTTGATGAAAAAGGGCCACGACCTTAGTATTTTTATGAACTAGGGTTTTAGTTTATGCAAGATTCAGACTTGAGGAAGGGAGGTCCAAATATTAGAAGCCTATTTCTTGGAAAAATGTCAAGAGCACAACACTCACATACACAAGCTAGGGTTTAGAATAACCGATCCTAATGATTGTTATATATTTTTAGCTTGCTCACTTATCAATTGTGGATTTTTGTAAGTAAATTTCTAACTTGCACTTGATATTTTATGTATATGTGTGGCGACCCCAGCCGCCACTTGGGATTTGGCGGTGACTGAGATACCGAAACATGCAACACAAGACTACACACCCTTCATTCGGGATAGGTAATATGCAATGCTCCTAGATAATCTAGCAGTATGCAATAAATGTTAAATGGAAAATATTAAAAGGTAAAGAGAAATCTAAGCAATGTCGTAGGCAATTGCAAAAAAAAAAAAAAACTTTTATCCCAAAACTTGTCCAAAGTATTGACGTCCAAAACAAGAGAGTTTCAAAATATAGTAAGAGTTTGCATTTCCCAAAACAAGAGATCAAAATGTTCATTTTCATAAAATAAGTTTCAGAAGCATTTTCCCCCTTATGGGAAAACGAATCTAGAACATATCTTAGTTAATCACGTGATCTGCAACATATCATATTGCATAATTCACATCATGCGATCCATAACATATCATGTAGGGGCGTGTCCTCGTTCTTATAACACTTGTGGACATATCACGGCTCCCCTATGCACCGTGTGTTTCTGCTAGTTACCACACCATCACTGGTATGTTCACCGTGATGACTACGTCTTAACATAGCTTAACTTATTATCTCAGCAATACTTTGTCAGGTTACATGCCTTGTGCACCCACTAATGTTAGGCGCTACCCTCTTCAGCATTTATTTAAAAGAATCCATCAGAGGTACGTCGACGGCTCTTTGTCGACCTAGAGGCTACCACTCCATTCTTAAGCACTCCAGAGTAGATAGAGGAGTTCCACTAGGACATTCCCCCACCCAAGCATTAGGAGTCGTGATAAAAACCTTTTTTTTTTTTAACATTACTTCATTTCCAAAACAAAACCCTTTTTGTTCTTGAAAACGTTTCTCTTTGAAATCGCTCTTCCCAAATGCACATGACATGAGACTTAAGGCATACGTTCATATACTTGACATATGGCACATGAAATTTTGTGCATGAAATAATCAAGTATAACATGTTTGATTCATGGCACGAAAACATATAACACGTGAGCTATCAAAATACATACATGAAACTAGGAGATTAAGCCTTGGCCGAAACATACATTCATAAAATCATGGAAGATCATCACTTAAACATGCTTCAAACTTTATCCAAGATACTTAGAATTCATGGTATAGTAAAACAAGACATGAAATCATGGCAATTGAACAAGATCCGAATCTCTCTGCATGGTAAAACTGAATCATCATAAATCTTAAAACTTCAATATTTTTTTCCTCAAAACTGAAACACGTAAGGCATCTTATCAAAATTTTTATCATAAACCGACTCATATTAATCATTCCATATTCATATTCCAAGTTCATGTAAGAGTGTTCAATCAAGCAAACAAGATTAGTAGCCAAAGTCAAAGAAACAAATCAAGGATTTACACAAAAGTATTCATGTATTAACAAGAAGTAAGTTGAGTCTATACTTACAAAAATCCACATAAAGAAATGAATAACAAGCAAAAAAAGCCCAAATCCCTGACTCTTAAGTGTGTGTGGTTTCTAGGGTTACCACTAGGGTTCAAATAAAAACTAGACCATTTAGCCTCTAGGGTTTTGAATCAAGAAATCCCTAGATTCACTCTTAGACTCAAACTAAACTTAGAATGAAACAAGAACATAAGATGGGGATAAAAAATAGAAGGATAGACACCTTCCATCAATCGGCTTCATGGGTTTCCAAGAAACCCTAATTCGATTTTTGAGAAAATGTGAAGGATACGTGTGTGCTTCATCACCCTTGAATTCTCTTGAGATTTGGATCTCATCTTTGAGTTTTTTTTTTTTAATTTTTTTATAAAAAGTTAGGGCCCCATGTCCAGTAGAGGCCCCTACCCCGAGTATTATTAGTGATCCCTCACTTATGGCAAAGGAATATCGTGGTTACAAAACATTCAACCACCTAAGCTTACAAAAAATACACAATAATGCCCAAACCAAGGTGATAACCCAAACCCCTGAACCAAAAATAGAGCAACCTCCAAACAAAAATCCATGAAAAGCAAACCTCATTTCTCTCTAATAAAAGGAATTCCCAAGTGATCCATATGCAACAATCCTCTCAAACGTGGTTGTAATATTTCCGCACCAAAAAAATCTATGGTGACTCCATGCGAACCTTCTTTCGCCAAAAAATCCGCTTCCATATTTGCTTCTTAGAAAATATGCCTAAACCATGCATTGAGCTCATGAACAAGTTCTTTAATCTCCTTCCAAAAATCCAAAAAAAAAAACAAAGTTGACAAATTCCAGATGCAAGCCAATTCATGACAACCATCGAATCCAATTCTACTAAAACATCTTGCAAACTTAAATGTTTACATAACTGAAGACCATCAAGTAAAGCTCGACATTTTGTGATAGTATTAGACGCAATGCCATAGGAGTGCGCAAAACTTGCTAAACTCTTCCGTTGGAATCTCGGATGACCCCTCCACCCCTTGACTCTCCCAGATTGTTACAAGCAACATTGTCTACATTAAGCTTCATCCTACCTATTGGCGACAAGCATCTTTAAGTAAAAACTTCACAATTCTGATAGCATCTTCTATCTTAAACAACACACCTTCCATTCTAGCTGCACACCGAGACTTCCATAAAACCTAAGAAATAATAATGGGAAGAGCTCCATGTGTCCACCCAGTTTGAGGGTGTGTCATCACTTGCTACCACCAAAAAGACACCATACCCTCCCAGTTTCGGATCAACAGCAATCTTATCTGACAAAGATTTGCAAAAACTTCCATACCTTTCGAGCATTTGTCCCCTAAAATATGATGCATAGTTTCCACTTGAGGCATGATACAGCACTGGCATTTAGAGACCAACGGGATGCCCAGAAGTTGAATAGGATCATCAGTCAGCACAACTCCTCGCTTAATCCTCCAACAGAAGAAAGACATTTTCTTGGGTATATCCACTTGCCAAAGCCACTTTCTCCACTCACATACTTGTCCACGTTGCCTAGAAATATCCTAGGCAGATTTAGTGGTGAAGTCTCCATCCAAAGAATGCTTCCATACCAACACATCCCTCCCCTGCTGAAGCCTCACACCAAATTCAAAAATTAGCTACAATACCTCGGGCGTGACCAGGTTCTGAATTTCTTCAATTTTTAGCCCCCAATCATCAATTACTTCAGCAACGGTCAGATTACAACTTCCTACCAGTAACAGCCCGCTAGAAATTCAACAGTGGAATTTCTATAGACTTTAGAAACCTCGTGAATACCCCATAAGTTTTCACTAATTGATCAATCGCACAGGTTTTAGTTTGTCAACATAGTCAGTGTTATTACTCACTATAGTGCCAGAAATGCGATTTTAATTGTTTGAGATAGTTAGAAGTGTTAGAATACGTTATAGTCTACACCACTAGAATCAATTGAATATTTAGAATTTTATAGCGCAATAACCTATTTTCATAATTTTGGACGAAATGGCTGTTCGAAACTGTGAATTTATTTATAGGGCCACTTCGGGGTTGAGTTTTGGTAAACGATTTTTACTGTAGGTTAATAGGAATATTTAAAACTTTTTAGTATTAAGTTTATTACACTTTTTTTTGGAGTAAATAGTAACCTCGATAAGCGTACTAAGTGCAGTGTTTTCAAAATCACAGTGTAGAATGTCCAAATTAGGTTAGAGAAGTTTTATTTGGACACTTGGCAAGATCTTAGCCACACATAGTGAGTAGTATTAGATACTTGGCATAAAGAGGAACCATTAGATGGATTTGTGAAGGAAATCAAGGTGTAAGATCACGCCACCCAAGCAAAACATTTTTTCATCTGATCAACCAAATTGAGTCAGATCAAAGAGGGTTTCAACTCTAGTGAAACCCTAAATGGTTGGAATCCAATTGAAACCCCAAAAACTTGGTTGAAACTGAAACCCTAAATGGTTTCCCCAAACCCTAAAGTTGGCCTTTAAACCTTTTTTTATCCAATTTCTAGCATTGTGTTTAATCACTTGATTAAATCACTTCCACATGCTATTAATTTCTCAAATTCTTGTTATGACATCTTTATCCAACCTTTTAAACCTTGAAAATTTAATTGGGCCAAGAAAAATTGGATTTGGGATTGATAGCATCTCAAATCCTAACCAAACCTCCTTTAAACCCCAAATTGAAGCCCACTTGGTAGGGGCCCACCAAGGCCCACGAATTTGGCCACCTTGGCAAGCCTTCTTGAAGAAGTTTCCTCCCCCACATGGCAAACCATTCACTGCTCTTGGCTGCACCCAATAGCACCTTGATGAGATGGAGAAACCCACCCCATCAACCTCCATAACTCACAGCTTCTGCAGGCTGTCATTTCCCCTCTCTATTCTCCACTTTATGTCACATATCTACCTCCAATCAATGGTCATTCAGGTCCATATCTTCCCCCTACATAAGTCTTGAGTCGTGCAAGTCACACTTACTTCCCTTTCATCACTTCTTCACCCCGTTCTTAGAGAGAAACCCAAAAGAGCTCTCTCGGAAAGATTTCTGGGTCTTCTTGCGTGGAGCATTTCGACCCTTTTTAAGTATTTTCACATGATGAATCCTTCATAAAAATTGTTTCTTTTTTAGTCTAGTTTCCGTAGATATATTATTCCTATCATTCTATGGTAATTTGGTCTGTCAAAAGTATTTTTAACCATGTAAAGGTCATTCTGGGCGTGAATCTGAAGAGTACGTTATGTTTTGGAGTTTTTGACCAAGCTAATGGACATATCTTGGACCGAAAATTTTATGGAGTGTTATTAGCATGTGTTTAAGAGTGTTCATTGAGGTTTTGTTACATGAATAAAGCTTTTGATGATAGATTTTCTTAGATCTAGAAACTTGAAAACTGGAAGTGGCAAAACAGTTTTTATTTGGAGAAAGTTTGAATATTTCGAGGTTTGATCTTGCTCTAAAGGCTTTGATATTTTTATATGATGATCCTAAGTCTCTTATTTTCATGTTAGGATGTTATTTTGAAGATATTTAGTATTAGTTTCAAATATATGATTTTTCTATGCAAGAGGATTCCGGTTAGGCCTAAGATTTGATGTGTTTGGGTTAGATCTATGTTTTATTGATTTTTAGCTATGTGATTTCAAGTTTGATGGTTGGATCCTATTTAAGACACATTGTTAAACCATGTGATGCTTTATTTCGAAGATCTCACATTGTTAAGCCATTGATCAAGAGATTTATCAAAACTAGTTGAGGAAAAAGTTTATGTTTTTGGATTAAGTGTAAAACCAAAAACTCCAAGTGTTATTTTGTGATTTTGGTGACTTTAGTTTGATGATTTAAAGCATGGTTGATGTTAGGATGATGTTATGAATATGTTAGAAGTAAGATTTAATTTTTGGAATTCTTGGAGATGTTTTGATTTAGGGTCAAAGCTTGTGATTAAGTGTTTGGATCTTTTTACACAATGTTTGGTGTTGATTATTAGCTTTTTCTAAATGGATGTTTTAAGTATGGTTTTAAACTTAGGATAGAAAGATCTTTGTTGCAAAAATTTGGGTTAAGCATGAGTTTTGAAGTTGGAAGGAATTGCAACAAAAATAAGAGAAATGGCCTATGGATGTTTTGGCCATAGTGTGTTTTCCTTAGTTGTGATTTGTTTTAAATTTTTTTGAGTTGATATTTGAGTTAAGGACAAAATTTACATGAGGAATGTAAATTTTGGAAATTTTTGGAGTTAGGATGTGAAATCCTTAAGTTAGGGGTAAAATGGTCATTTTCCCACATGTAGAGGGTAAAATGGTAATTTTACTTTAAGTTAGTTTGTTTTCATGTTTCTAATTGTTAGTAATTAAATTTCTAACTTTTAGAATATCTTCTTACAGTTCCTCGTGTTTCGCATTTTATTCTCGTAGAACGCGACGATCGAGGTAAGTTAGCTTCTAACTTACTATCAGTTTATTGTGTATGTATGATGGGTAAGGGAACTACAATTTATGTATGTATGTTATCACATATGACATGTCATGTCACGTCATTACATGTTTATCTGTTATACATGACTTATTCTGTCACGAATATTTATCTGTTATACAATCTATTCTGTCATATATTGTTATATGTTACAAGTATGCCATGTTAAGTATGCCATACGTTACATGTATGTTATATCATGTAATATTCACCATTGCAAGTATGTCATGTTAATTCAAAAATTCAGATCAAGTTTATGTTAAGTCAAGTTTCAGATGACGTTCAAATTAAGTTATTCATGTCAATCACGACCATAGTTTTTGGTACCGTACCGTACCGGCCGATACGGTCGGTACATTCCGTACCGGTCACTAGGCCGGTATAGGTATGGTACCTGTTTCATACTGGCTGAAATACCGGTCGTACCAGCCTGTATTTCGGCCTGTACCGGCAGGTATTTCGGCCATTTATCTTCTTCTTTTTTTTTTCATTTTTTTAAGCTATAATCTCATTTTTTGATCCCTAATTCATACTAGACTATTTATAATTTATATATACATATGTATTCATGTATAATTTATTTATATATAGACTATTATTTTGAAATATATTATATATATATTTATATATATAATTTATTTATATATCGATTATCCCGGAACGGTACCGGTACCGAAATATTTCGTTCTTGTGCCTTGACCGGTACGCCATCCGGTACGGTATTCAAAACATTGATCACGACCCTAAGTGCTAGGATTGGGTAATATCTTAGTGGAACTCTTTTGTTCATGCTGGAGTGTCTAAATAGGTGTGAAATTCTCTGGGTTGACGAAGTACAATCAACAGGTTGCAAATGGGGCCTAATTAGCTGGTCACCGGAGCGCGCCAGGCACTAACACCGATGGTGCCATATTTTATTTTACGTGTATTCATGGGGCCACAACAACTGTAGAGCATGAAGTATGGGGCCATAACAACTGTGGAGTATACACTACGTGAGACACAATAATTGTGACACGTAGAATACGTGGGGCCACAACAACTGTGGAGTACGTATTAACGCATTCACAGCTGGTGTAGATACCTGTGTTGTGATGTGGTAATCGGCAGAGACACACGGCTCTAGGGGACCTGTGTAGCACCCATATGGTCATGTTATTAATCAAGTCAATTGAATAAGATTCCAAGTTCATGTCAAGAAGTTAAGAATAAGCAATCATGGTGACCCCATGAGATAAGAATAAGTTTCAGATCAAGTCCACGTTAAGACAAGTTTCAGATCAAGTTCATGTTATGTTATGTTATGCTCAGTACAAGTTATGTTCATGTTCACATTAAGTTTCAAGTTCATGTTCATATCATGTTATGTTCATGTTTATGATATGTTCAAGCTCACATTCATGTTATGTTATGTTCATGTTCATGTTATGTTTCAAGTTCACGTTTTTGTCATGTTATGTTTACGTACATGTTATTTTCAAGTTCACGTTCACATTATGTCTCAAGTTCACGTTTATGTCATGTTATGCTCAGGTTTATGTTAAGTTCAAGTTCATATTTATGTTATGCATGTTCACGTTCATGCTATATTTCAAGTCCATGTTATGTTTCAAGTTTCACGTTCATGTTATGTTGCTAGTCCATGTTATGTTTTAAGCTCAAGTTCATGTCATGTTAAGTCAAGTTCAGTTCACATTTAAGTTCAGGTTATGTCATGCTATATGTCAAGTTATGCTATGCTTACTTACAACTTTAATTATGCAGTCATGCTTTTACTGCCATGCATGCATCTTTAACCTGTGTGGGAGTTTCTTGTTAACTTACTGAGATTTGTATTCAAATCTCACCGTGGTAGTCCCAACTACCATTCCCCCCGAATGGTAGGCGATATGTCAGGATCAGAGTAGGGAGCAGACTTTGGTAGACTGAAGGAGGTTGACTAGACGCCGCAAACACGATGCAGAGCTTACAGCTTCCATAGTTAGTTTTTGAATAGTATTCTGGCCTCGTTAGTCGAGTTACACGAGTTACTTGACGAACTTCCTCAATAGTGTATTTCGGTAATGTAAATATGGAGTCTGGTCTCCCATGTTTTTGAGGTTATAGTCTTCTAGGACTCAACTGAAATCGTGGATGTTTATTTTGTTAAGTATGTTTGGATTACGATTTAACTATTTGTGATATTATAAGTTTGGTGCATAGTATTGCTCAAGAACAAAAAAAAATTATCCGCTGCGAATATTGCATAATGCTAGATGCATGTTAGGAACATTACATCTTATATATCATGAACGGGGGCAGGTAACCATGTGTTGCATGTCCCGACGCTTCAGATGTCCGTTCAATCCCAAGCGGAATTTGAGGGCGTCACACTACCACTTGACAAAGATTCCTCAAAGGACCACACCCCACCCAGTTATCCATCCAAAAATTTAACTGACCATTCCTAACAAGCCATTGAGAGTTTAGCATCACGTTTGGCAATAATGTTGTAATTCCCTTCCAGAGCCGAGAACCTTTGTTCACCTGAATTACGTTATAATTCCCTTCCAGAGCCAAGAACCTTTGTTCATCCGCACCATATAAAGTGGAATTCTCATATATAAACAAGGTCATGATCCCTCTTCAAAACCGAAAATCAGCTTGAGGCTATTTCTCCTATTTGTAGAAATGGAAGATGAGAAAAAAATAGTAGATTTACTCGGGCTAATCAACTGGCCAGACATAGTTTCATACTAGTGCAAAGTTGACATGAGATTTTGGATGGACACCTTTCCACCATTTGCAAAAATCAGGATATCGTCCGTGTACAACAAATGAGAAATAAGGGTACCCCCACCCGGATGGTAAGGTTTAATACAACCCACAATAAATTGTTGATGTAGCATGCGAGAGAGGATTTCCTGAGACAAAATAAACAGGCAAGGCAATAAAGGATCACATTGCTGTAATCCACGCGATGCCTAAGAAAAACCTTTAGTGCAACCATTCAACATCACCTAGTAATACAAAGAAGCAATCACACTGTAAACTAGATTTCTCCAATTATCAGAGAAACCCAATCTACGTAAAACTTCCATAAGGAACCTCCAATTCACACAGTCATATGCCTTGGCCATATCAATCACATTACCCCCTCGCACCTTCTGATTTATTCCCAAGGACAATTCTTGGGCCAAAGCCATATTATCAAAAATGCTTTGACCTAGGATAAATGCTACTTGCTCTTTTGAAATAATTCTTTCAAGTATAAGCACCAATCTCACAACCATAATCTTCATCATAATTTTATACACCACCAAGCAAAGGCTAATAGGCTGAAATTGTCCAAATCCCACAGGTTCCTCCACCTTAGGAATCAAGACCAAATTTGTAGACCCATAAAAAGTAGAAAAAGGTTGACCAGCAAAAAAATCCTTCACCATCTCTACAAGATCATCTTTAATAATATCCCAAGCAAGAGAAAAAAAAGAAGTTGAATACTCGTCAGGGCCTGGCCTTCTGTCCGGAGGAATTGACCAAAGAGCATGCTTCACTTCTTCAACAGATGGCGTCGCACACAACAAGTCATTTTCTGCCATTGTCAAGGATGAAACAAGTAAATCCATCTCCAAAATGTCTAATAGTACATTAGTTGAGGAAAACAGCGACTGAAAAAATCCCACTGCCTCATCATGCACTTTGTCCACCGAATCTAAGACACTCCCATCATCAAGAGACATTTCTCAATTTTTTTGTTCTTCTTCTTCACTTTCATAACAGCATGAGAAAAACTTGTATTAGCATCCCTTCCATAATCCATTTGATCCTAGATTTCTAACAATCCAAGATTTCCTCCCTGTGAACCCACTGCAAGTGCTCTTGTTTACAATGCATTAACTCATTTTCGAATGAACATAAAATTTTCTAGTTACTTCCTCTTCCATCCAAATAATCCGATCTTCCAGCCTCTTTCAACCTCAACACGCCCAAAGACATCTCTATTCCATTGCAACAACACACCTTTTAATCTCTTTAATTTTTTACTAATCCGCACCATAGCTCAACCTTCAACATTCTCCTCCAAAATCCACCTCACCAACGGAAGAAAATCGGCTTGAGAACCCCACATTCGAAGAAATCAAAAAGGCCTAGCACAAGCCTTTCTATTAGTAAATAATTGAATCAACATCGGGGAGCGATCTGATGACATTCGCGGAAGGTAACTAATATTGGGACCCCCAAATAAATTGAGAAATTGCATATTAACCAAAACTCGATCCAATCGAGCCCATATTCTCCTTCCTCCAAGTCTTCCATTACATCAAGATAAACGATTACCTTTGAAAGGGAGATCCAATAAAGCACAATTGTTAATGCACCCATTAAATCAGCCTTAGCCCGAGAAGCCTGTAACAAACCCCCAACTTTTTCGCTATCATTCTGGATAATATTAAAATCCCCCCCCCCCCTAATGAGCCATGGGCCCTTGAGAGTCTTGCAATCTAAGATAATCCCATAGCTCTATTCTTTTATCACAGAAACAACTGGTAAACACAAAAGTTGTCAACACACCCCTATTACCATAAGAGAACCAACCTGAAATAGCTTTTGCTGAAGTTGAAATCAGCTCAAACTCAAGATCGTCCACCCAGAATAGCCATATTTTCCCACCCATGTTCACATTATTAACAAAAGATGGTAAATGCAACCATCTCACCCATCTACTACATTTATTTGCATTAAGAAAAGGTTCCAAAATAGCCACCACCAATGGGCGGCTTTTATTCAAAATAAGTCGAAGCCTGTGTTTCGAAGAAAGAATTCCCCTAATATTCCATACGAGAATAGACATAAAAAAATCAAATAAATTGTTTGAAATGCGTACGATGCTCCAGGACAACGATAGACTTCTCTTTTCTTACCCCCTTTACCTTTTTCAAAGGAACATACATCTATCAAAATAAAAAAAATTTGTAGCCAACTCATTCAACTCACCTTCTTGTTCCCCATCAAAAACCACCCGACACTGAGCATCCTCCTCAATAATATCCTTAACTGCAAAAAAAATCTTCTCTACCCAACCCACCTAACTCAAACTCCAAGGCCTCATCAACCACCCTCAACAATCTCCTAGGAATAGAATTAGTCGTATTCTGCGATGCCTCTTCTTCTGAAACCTCTTCTGCCATATCACACCATTTTTCAGAATTTACTACAGGTGTCTGGGTATGCGAGAAATCATCCATCACACCATCTTTCTTATCCTTCTTCTTCTGGTGATTCATAGATGTGCTCGAACGACACACATCAGAAATATGCATCTCAGAGTTAGCCTTCAATGACACAACCAGATCGGCTTCTCTAATAACAGCCTCACTATTCTCATGTACCACTCCCAACTATGAGATAAATAAAATTGTAGCCGATCTACCGGATTGTGTATTTTTACGAGCCTAGACACTCTCCAAAATTTCTTGATGTTGAGACCTCGATGTTCCCCAATTTCTAACTGCACAATAGGCCTCTATTCCTTTCTCTCCTTATTATCGACCTCCTTCCATTTTAGTTTTCCCGCTTTCTTATTACCACTTCCTGCTGCGTCATTAATTTGCTACTTAATATCACGACCTCGTTTGCATTTGAATTTCGTGTGGCCCTATTTGAGACAAAAGCCCCAATAACTCGGCACCACCTCATAAAAGACTTATTGAAAATGACTAGAACTCCCATGTGGAGGACCCAGCCAAAAAGAATGCCTCAAAGGAGCAGAAATATTTACCTCCACACAAATTCAAGCCGCCTCCAGTCAAGAAACACAAGCCGTAGCATTATCCCGCTTCAAATATTTACCAAAGCCATCACCAATACTACACAACATTGATTCCTGAAAATAATTTATAGGTAAGCCTGGCAAAGTCATCCACACCAGAACCCAAGGTAAATACTCATCTTCCACATAATCGGAAGTCTAGTGAAAAACTCGAAAAGGCACGCCAAGGATTTCAGAATTTCCTCTCGCCATCACAGAGATAAATCCCTCTTCCTTAACCATCCGCGCCAACACATTACATGGGTTTCTCAATTGACCAATAACTGGTATTGCTTTAAGCCCCCATCGGTTATTTATAAAGCCTCAAATATGATTAAGCGAACGTCTCCGACGTAAGAATTTCAAAACTACCAAGAAACGAAACGGCTCAAAAGATAACTGCACTTCCGCTTTTAAGAATACAAATAACATTTCACCATCTTGAAACTTTGGATCACAATGTGGTATATTAATGTTTGGCAGCAATTGAGGATTTGATCCCACCACATTGGCAAAACGCCTCCCTGAGGCTTCCATTAAATCCTTCCCATCCGAATTAGTCACCGATGTTCTGTAAAATGAGTCAAAACCTCTCCTTCCCTCCTAAAACCATCTGGCGGAGGCATAGGGTCAGCGCCATGCACGAAAGCCCTAGGATGCCTCAAAGTTAGAAAAAAATTGCCCTAGCCACGTCAGCAATGTATTAGATAGCCTCTATTCATAAAAACCCTAGTGCTCCCTTGTCCTTGAGTTAGAATGATGAAGAGTGAGTGTAAAGAGCTAAGAAAAAACTGAGCCTTACCTTGGTCTTTCTTGAAGATGTCAAAACCTTCTTCTTGGATGAACTTCCCTTGGCTGGTTGAAGAGAAAATGTAAGAAAGTGCAAAGGTCCTCAAGTGATCGGTTTTGGAGAGAATGAAGATACATGCAAGTTCCGAAAATGGCAAGAAGAAAAGCCCTTAGGCGAGTTCTCCTCCCCTCTTATATACTTGGTCCCTTCATCTCCTTCTTGTCTACCTTAATTAACAAAAATCCTCTTTTTTCCTCTTTTGCCCTTCCTTCTTTTTAAGCAAGTGAACTTCCTTCAAGGGTACTTAGGTAAAACAGCTCATGCCTCTTCCTTTTCCCAACAAATAAACTCTTGGCATGAATGACAAGTGGCATAGGCATGTGCCTTGCCTATGGCCGTCCACCATCTTTTCATCTCCCTCCATTTTGTTGCTTCATCTTCCCAAGATGACTTTTCATGTGCCCTTGGGTCAATAAAATAACAAGTGGCAAGCAAAAGTTAAACTTGGACTAGTAGTGGCCAAAAATTCAAGGGTAAATCAGTCCATTGTACAAATGTCCCTTCTTCAAATCTTCTAGAAACCCATGGCATGTTGGACACTTGGAAAAATCTAAAAACATTTTAAGTGTAAGCTAAAAAATTCGTAATCCCCTTGTATCCCTTTAGTTTTCCTATGCAAATCTCCTTGGAACTCCATTTTTATCTTCCCTAGGTTCCCTTTTCTAGAAGCATCAATATGGGAACTCGATTTTAGGCTAGTTGGGTGGTTCTAGGCATGTGGGGAAGGCAAATCCAAAAATCCCTTGGTCTTCCTTAGGTCATCTAGTCACTTAATTCTTCTAGAAGCTCCATGCATGTAGGACAAGTGTCAATCCCGCTAAGGTAGGCGTGCAAGCCATCCCCTGGTTTTCCCTACACTTCTCTCTCCCTCTTAGTCCACTATCAAGTCTAGATACGTAGTGCCTTGCATGTATGACACATGGCAGCATTGACAAGGGCTTGGGTCATGGGCTTTGGGCCATTGAACTTGGGCTTCTTGTAGGGGCCGAAATTCACTAAGGATTTTAGGGCTAGCTCCCTTTCTTGGGCTCAAGTTTCTCTACTAAACTTCTAAGGCCTCATCTTTACCCAAAATACCAAGGCCCTAAAATGCTATGGCTTTTTAAAATAAAACTATGACCCATGCTCTACTAGGTTTGGGTTATCACAATATGTCATGTGAACTCATTTGTTATTTGGTTGTATGATGGTACTTGAAATGATGATATTTCTCCACGTGTTATGATTGGTTCCTAGTAAGCTTGCTCAATATATGATTGAAATGGTTTATTGTTGTTAGCTTATATCATGAAAATGGAATGGGAGGCCATATTTAGGATTCGGATTGCATGATTATTAGCAAGTTGTATGACCAAATCTTTTAAGGGATTAAGCCCATGAAATACTTATTTTTCCATATGTGTATTCACTTGTATGTTCTCAGCTATCCATGTATGTTCATTGATTAAGTTTTATTAAACACAATAGAAGATTCTAAGTTCATGAAAAGTTGGTGAAATGTGTATTTCAAGATTGTTAGGTCTCAGCCATAACCTTGAATGAAAGCCTATCATTATGTGATTTAAGTTCTAGCGGCATAAGACCAATTCTCATTATGTTTCGGCCAAAGCATAATACATGTGAAGTTTTAAATGTTTGTCTCTTCCTTATTACTCGAATGCCTTAGAATTTATGATTAAGGACATGGTCGCGTATTCTAATATTTTCAAGCCATAATGCGATATGTATATGGTTGCACATGATTTCTTGATGTATGGCTATGTTAAGACTTGGCATACATTAGTTTGTTTTGATAATTGTTGAAATGATGGTTCCATGTTTTGGGAGCTCATTTGGAAACAATTATGTCTTTTGAAAGATTTTGTGAAAACTACTATTTTGGAATTTTGTGCTTCGGTATCATGATATCTATCTTATTTTATTTTACCTAAGTAGAATTTTTGTTGCGATATATTGCATACTGCTAGATTAATAGATGCATTGCATCTTAACTGTCATGTACGAGGGGCATGTAGCCTTGTGTTACATATCTCAACACTTCAGTCACCATTTAACCCTAAGTAGGGGCTGGGGGCGTCACAGAGAGGTCGTATCAAAGTAATTACATCTCTAGGTAAACCACAAGTTGTCCTAGGAATACATGGTACCCGATGCTAGGATTAGAATCTAATAGTTGTAGGCTTGAATCTTATAGTTATAGGTTTTAATCCTTAAGGAGGCACGTTCGGAGGATAAGTATGCAGTTTTGAACTAAAATTTTGAAGTGGAGAATAAGTAAATTTCCACATTAGGGAAAAGCTGATGTGCGCTGGTTTTCTGCATATCAAGAGGAAAGGACCAATGGTGTGCAGACAACGTGATGATGTTTCTCCAAGGGCACGAGATCAGGAGGCTAGGGACCCTCCATTGGAAGGAAGGTCAAGCAATCGTAGAAGCTCTCTGATAGATGACAGAGGTAGTGAGATACCAAATGGAACAAGGGCGAAATGTGAGGCAAGAGCCACCTAGAGGCGAGAATCAAGGATGCCCGTTTGAGAGATTTTTGGTATATAGGTATCCAAATTTTATGGCTACGGAAGGAGCTCTAAGAGCCAACAAGTGGCTCATCGAATTGGATAAGACCTTTGACATTAGTGGATGCATAGAGGAATAGTAGGTCCAGTATGCCAGACATCTACTTCAGGGAGGGGCTGGCATATGGTGGGATACAAAGAGTCTGGCACAAGAGTTGGGAGATATCGCCACTCTCACTTGGGAAAGTTTTAAGAGGGAATTCGATAATCATTTCTTTCCACAAACAACTGAGCAACATAAGTTTTAAGAGGGTTTTCATGAGATTTCTAAAGTCTGTAGAAATTCCACCATTGAATTTCTAGCGGGCTGTTACATCCTCCCCTCCTAAAAAAAAGATTTTGTCCTCGAAATCGACGCAAGTACAAACATAAAACACGCTCAAAAGAAGATGTTGCTCACCAAAACTACTATCCATCACTGGATGTATCGTCACTGGTCGTATCCAGTGGAGGTGCATCGATGTCCAACGGCAAGGTGTGTTGTGGTAAGTAGTAGAACACGTTGTCCTCTTAATCATAGACCACATTGTCGAAATGACCTTGATCGGGGGGCTGCACGAACTCTTCATCGCCATTTTCTGGCTCCGACCCTTTACTAGCAAACGTCTGTGGTGAGTTGATGACATAGATGATCCTGATGTTGCGGCTTAGTGTTGGCAGCTGCGGCGCGCTCTTCTGCTGCTCTGCTGGACTCAGCTCTATCCCGTGTTGTCCTCGCTTTGAAGCTATCCCAGTCTAACCACGTAGTCGAGTGAAGCGGCGGGTAACGTTCTTCATGAGGTAACTCCTTCCTCTCGTAGTCCAAACTAATCTTATCTATAACGATCACAAAGGTTATTGCCTAAACTTAACAAGTTCTAGACTAACCTTCTAGGATACTAAATCTTTGCTTAAGTGAAATCACTTATTTCCTTAATGCTCAAATCATCAATTTGTACTGGAATCCTTTCACAAAGTAGGTCAAGTCATACCACAGCATACTCTTTAAATCTAAAACTTCAAGTATTCGTGCAATTCGATTTGGAAGAATTTAATCCATACACAACTGAATTTACTTTCTCTATTTCCTCAGGGAAACCTGTCTACCTAGGTCTAGCTTAGTCCTTCATAATTAAAATGAATCATTCCTCCTCCTAGGTGACACCTTGATAAACAATCAGCTATTAACCTAAACTCAAGGCTTTCTCTCTTATGATTGGCATAGCTCGTCTATCCATCATGAGCTGCCTCTTATTCTGACTCTGAATAGAAGGATATGTTCCTAGTGTTCATGTAAATCCTCAAGACTAAGATTTTACTTCCCATATATTGGTCTCCAATGTAAGGGCAATTTATGTCTCCACAAACATAGTGCTTCACAAAAACCATTTAATGGCGGCTGGACAAAACTACTATCATAAATGATTCCTCCTAAGGCCAAAGGTTGTTCCAAATACTTTACTCTTCCGAAAACAAATACCATTGGGTCCTCAAAATCAAAACAACTCCAAATACACAAAATATAATTCCTCAACCTTTAATACCGTTCCTCGTACTACTGAAAGGCATAATATATCTACACTGGTATGAACAATAATATTCCTAATGAGAATTGTTACTCTTAGCAATTGGGTAACAATTCGACTTCTGAACTGAACTCTCGTGCAAAACCACAATCACCAATGACAAGGACTCACTTAAATCCAATAGCGTACAAGTTACAGACCTCAATAACTTATCATTACCCAAAATAACAGCAATGCACTAATACCATCAATTGCAATCCATTCAAATTTAACTAAGCTTAACAATATAGAGGTCCTAGTAAAATACTAGTGATGATGCAAGCTCCTTCAATTCCTAGGGAGTCAACATCTGTGTCTCCTTGAGTGACAACTTACGATGTAATGGGTAAGTGCACTTGCTGTTGTTGCTGATGTCTAAGCATGTCAGTCAACAGGTGTACAGCTTCAACTAATCCTCCATCCATTGGGGGACTTTGATTTTCCTAATTGATGTCTCTCTCAAGGTTTCAATGTATCCTACCACCAGTCGTGTGTCACTTCTCAAAATACACAAGTCCACTTATAAAAACCACGTACTATCTCTTATACTTCAAGAAATTCAAGCCTAATGAAGACTAAAATTTCAAGCCTAGTATTTGGTGCATTTCCTAAGGACATGTGAATTTACAACCTAGAGACGTATTGCTCTGATACCACCCTATGATGCCCCCAGATTCCGCTTGGGATCGAACGGACATCTGAAGCGTCGGGACATGCAACATGTGGTTACCTGCCCCCATTCATGACATATAAGATGCAATGTTCCTAACATGTATCTAGCATTATGCAATATTCGCAGCGGATAATTTTATTTTTTTTCTTGAGCAATACTATGCACCAAACTTATAATATCCCAAATAGTTAAATCATAATCCAAGCATACTTAACAAAATAAACATCCACGATTTTAGTACGAGTCTTAGAAGACTGTAACCTCAAAAATATGGGAGACCAGACTCCATATTTACATTACCAAAATACACTATTCAGGAAGCTCATCGAGTAACTCGTGTAACTCAACTTACGAGGCCAAAATACTGTCCAAGAACTAACTATGGAAGCTATAAGCTCCGTGTTGTATTTGCGGCGTTTAGTCAACCTCTTTCAGTCTACCAATGTCCGCTCCCTGCTCTGATCTTGACACATCGCCTACCATTTGGGGAGAATGGTAGTTGGGACTACAATGGTGAGATATGATTACAAATCTCAGTAAGTTAACAGGAAACTCCCACACAGGTTAATTATGCATGCATGGCAGTAAAAACATGAATGCATAATTAAAGTCGTAAATAAGCATAGCATAACTTGACATATAGCACGGCATAACTGACATAACCTGAACTGAAATATGAACTTAACTTGACTTGACATGACATGAACTTGAACTTAAAATATAACATGGGGTAGTAACATAACATGAACGTGAACTTGAAACATAACATGGACTTTAATCATAGCATGAACGTGAACATACCTAACATAAACATGAACTTGAATTTAACATAAACTTGAGCATAACATGACATAAACGTGAACTTGAGGCATAATGTAAACATGAACATAACATAACATGAACGTGAACTTGAAACATAACGTGAACACGAGCATAACATAACATGAACGTAAGCTTGAACATAACATAAACGTGAACATAACATGATACGAACATGAACTTGAAACTTAACGTGAACATGAACAAAACATGTACGTGAACATAACATAATAAAACATGAACTTGATCTGAAACTTATTCTTATCTCATGGGGTCTCCATGATTGCTTATTCTTAACTTCTTGACACAAACTTGGACACCTGTTCAATTGACTTAATTAATAACATGACCATATGGGTGCTACACGGGTCCCCTAGAGCCGTGTGTCCCTGTCGATTACCGCATTACAACACAGGTATCTACACTAGCTGTGAATGTGTTAATACGTACTCCATAGTTGTTGTGGCCCCACGTATTCTACGTGTCACAATTGCTGTGTCTCACTTAGTGTATGCTCCACAGTTGTTGTGGCCCCATACGTCATGCGCCACAGTTGTTGTGGCCCCATGAATTGTTTGTGCCACACTTGCTGTGAACACACATAAAATAAAATATGGCTCCATCGGCGTTAGTGTCCAGCGCGCTCCGGTGACCAGCTAATTAGGCCTCATTCGCAACCTGTTGACTGTACTTCGTCAACCCAGGAAATTTTACACCTATTTAGACACTCCAGCGTGAGCAAAGGAGTTCCACTAGGATATTACCCCATCGTAGCACTTAGGGTCGTGATTGACATGAATAACTTAACATGAACGTGATCTGAAACTTGACTTAACATAAACTTGATCTGACTTCTTTACTTAACATGACATACTTGCAATGGTGAATATTACATGATATGACATACATGTAACATATGGCATACTTAACATGGCATACTTATAACATATAGCAATACGTGATAGAATAGATTGTATATCAGATAAATATTCGTGAAAGAATAAATCAAGCATAACAGATAAACATGTAATGACGTGGCATGGCATGGCATAAATGATAACATACATACATAAATTTTAGTTCCCTTACCCATCATACATACACAATAAACTGATAGTAAGTTAGAAGCTAACTTACCTCGATCGTCACGTTCTACGAGAATAAAGCGCGAAACACGAGGAACTGTAAGAATGTATTCTAAAAGTTAGACATTTAATCACTAACAATTAGAAACATGAAAACAAGCTAACTTAGAGTAAAATTACCATTTTTCCCTCTACATGTGGGAAAATGACCATTTTACCCCTAACCTAAGGATTTCACATCCTAATTCCAAAAGTTTCCAAAATTTACATTCCTCATGTAAATTTTGTCATAAACTCAAAAATCAACTCAAAAAAATTTAAAACAAATCACAACTATGAAAAACACACTATGCCCGAAACATCCATAGGCCATTTCTCTTCATTTTTGTTACAGTTCCTTCCAACTTCAAAACTCATGCTTAACCCAAAATTTTGTAACAAGGATCTTCATATCCTAAGTTTAAAACCATACTTAAAACATCCATTTAGAAAAAGCTAATAATCAACACCAAACTTTTTGTAAAAAGATCCAAACACTTGAATCACAAGCTTTGACCCTAAATCAAAACATCTCCAAGAATTCCAAAAAAATCAAATCTTACTTCTAACATATTCATAATATCATCCTAAGATCAACCATGCTTTAAATCATCAAACTAAAGTCACCAAAATCACAAAATAATACTTGGAGTTTTTGGTTTTACACTTGACCCAAAAACAGAAACTTTTTCCTCAACCAGCTTTGATAAATCTCTTGATCAATGGCTTAAGAATGTGAGATCTTTGAAATAAAGCATCACATGGTTTAAGAATGTGTCTTAAATAATATTCAACCATCAAACTTAAAATCACATGGCTAAAACTCAATAAAACATGGATCTAACCCAAAAACATCAAATCTTAGGCCTAACCGAAATTCTCTTGCATAGAAAAATCATATCTTTGAGACTAATACTAAATATCTCCAAAATAACATCCTAAAATGAAAATAAGAGACTTAGGATCATCATATAAAAATATCAAAGCCATTAGAGTAAGATAAAACCACGAAATATTCAAACTTTCTCCAAATAAAATCTATCATCAAAAGCTTTATTCATGAAACAAAACCTCAATGAACACTCTTAAAAACATGCTAAAAATACTCCATAAAATTTTCGGACCAAGATATGTCCATTAGCTTGGTCAAAACTCCAAAACATAACATACTCTCCAGATTTAGGCCCAGAATGACCTTTCCATGGTTAAAAATACTTTTGACCGACCAAATGACCATGTAATGATACGAATAACATATCTATGGAAACTAGAATCAAATAGAAACAAATTTTATGTAGGAGTTATCATGTGATAATACTTACAAATGGTCGAAAATTGCCACGCAAAAAGACACAGAAATCTGCTCAAGAGAGCTCTTTCGGGTTTCTCTCTAAGAACGGGGTGAAGAAGTGATGAAAGGGAAGTCAGTGTGACTTGCACAACTCAAGACTTCTGTAGGGGGAAGATATGGACCTGAATGTTCATTGATTGGAGGTAGATATGTGACATAAAGTGGAGAATAGAGAGGGGAAAGGACAGCCTGCAGAAGCTGTGAGTTATGGAGGTTGATGGGGTGGGTTTCTCCATCTCATCAAGGCACTATTGGGTGCAGCCAAGGGCAGTGAATGGTCTACCATGTGGAGAAGGAAACTTCTCCAAGAAGTCTTGCCAAGGTGGCCAAATTCGTAGGCCTTGGTGGGCCTCAACCAAGTGGGCTTCAATTTGGGGTTTAAAGGGGGTTTGGTTAGGGTTTGAGATACTATCAAGTCCAAATCCAATTTTTCTTAGCGCAAAAAAATTTCCAAGGTTTAAAAGGTTGGATAATGATGTCATAACAAGAATTTGAGAAATTAATAGTATGTAAAAGTGATTTAATCAAATGATTAAACACAATGCTAGAAATTGGATCAAAAAGGGTTTAAAGGCCAACTTTAGGGTTTGGGGAAACCATTTAGGGTTTCGGTTTCAACCAAGTTTTTGGGGTTTCAATTGGATTCCAACCATTTAGGGTTTCACTAGCGTTGAGTTCTGACTCAATTTGGTTGATCAGATGAAAAAGGTTTTGCTTAGGTGGCATGATCTTACACCTTGATTTCCTTCACAAATCCATCTAATGGTTCCTCTTTATGCCAAGTATCTAATACAATTCATTATGTGTTGCTAAGATCTTGCCAAGTGTCCAAATAAAACTTCTCTAACCTAATTTAGACATTCCACACTGTGATTTTGAAAACACTGCACTTGGTACGCTTATCGAAGTTACTATTCACTCTAAAAAAATGCATAATAAACTTAGTACTGAAAAATCCTAAATATTCATATTAACCTACAGTGAAAACCGTTTACCAAAACTCAACCCCAAAATGTCTCTATAAATAAATTCACAGTTTCGAATAGTCGTTTCGTCCGAAATTATGAAAATGAGTTATTGGGACATAAAATCCTAAATATTCAATTGAGTCTAATGGTGTAGGGTATAACGTATTCTGACACTTCTAACTACTTCAAACGATTAAAATCGCATTTTTGGCACCATAGTGAGTGATAATACTAATTATGTTGACAGACTAAAACTTGTGCAATTGATTGATTCGTGAAAACTTAAGGGGTTTTCAGGAGGTTTCTAAAGTCTATAGAAATTCCACCATTGAATTTCTAGCGGATTGTTACAACTTGAGGATAGTGTTGAGGACTTTGCAAGAACATCAGCTTTACACTATACTCAGCAAGTGTGAGCTTTGGCTCAAAGAGGTGAAATTTTTGGGACATGTCATTTTAGTGAAGGTGTGGCTATAGACCCTACTACGATAGAAGCAGTAATGGAATGGCAGAAACTGACTAATGCCCACGAGATACGTAGTTTTTTGAGTTTGGTAGGATATTACAGAAGATTCATCGAAGGGTTTTCTAAACTTTCTGATCCATTAACAGCATTGGTGAAGAAAAATGCCAAGTACTTTTGGAGTGAGGAATGTGAAAGAAGTCTCCAAGAAATCAAAAGGAGGTTAACCATGATGCCTGTGTTGGCTTTGCCTGAGCCTCATAAGCCGT
Organism: Carya cathayensis; assembly: GCA_011037825.1. Classification (NCBI taxonomy): domain Eukaryota; kingdom Viridiplantae; phylum Streptophyta; class Magnoliopsida; order Fagales; family Juglandaceae; genus Carya; species Carya cathayensis. The sequence goes on from QGSO01000201.1 coordinate 818,400, forward strand.
ATGTGGTTTATAGTGACGCCTCAAAAGGAGGCCGTTGTGCAATCAATTTTGCAGGAATGCAAGAAATGTTGATTGGTAAGCCGCCAAGAGATGTTAGGTTAACAATGGTGTAGGAGATTGTACCATTAACTGATGAGGAAATTATTGAAGGACAGGGTAAGGATGATAAATTGGAGAAGCTTCGACAGAAGATTCTAACATCTGAAGGGCCACAGCACTTTTCGATTGGTAAAGATAGAATGTTGTATTACAAGGAGAGGAAAGTGATTTCTAATGTTCTTGAATTAAAAGAAAATATTCCAAAGGAAGTCCATTGCACACCTTATACTGCTCATCCTGGTAGCACCAAGATGTATCGGGATTCGAATGGACAATTTTGGTTGGATGGAATATAAAGAGATGTGGCAGAGTTTGTTGCGAAATATTCAATTTGCCAACTGGTAAAGGCTGAATATCAGAGGCCAGCTGGAGAATTGTAATCATTACCAAGCCCAAAATGGAAGTGGGAATATGTGTCTATGGATTTCATGATAGGTTTGCCAAGGACATCATCAGGTAAGAATTTGATTTGGGTTATAGTCGACCAATTGACCAAGAGTGCACATTTTCTACCTATTGCTAACACAAACTCGTTGGACAAGCTCATCGAGTTTATGTTAAGTAGATAATCAGGCTTTGACTCGGTCTCGAATGTGCTTCCAAGAGTAGAAGTGTCAAGTTGTATCAAGGATAAGTCTAGGATCGTATTCCACAGGGACAAAGGGTTATCAAAGCGTTTGTGAGATTTTTGTGTAACAAATGTGTCGACTATGAAAGATGAAAATAAAATAAAAAATAAAATAAAATGCAATGTAAAAAGAAATTGAAGATGAAGTAAGAAAAAAAGGTATGAATTTAATTCCCGCAAAAATTTAATCAAAGCTGAAATTAGAGTTTATAATAAAAAAGATCAACGAATACTTGGGTTCGGTATGAGACTCTCTTTATTTCGGATCCTAAATAATTTTCTCGATTAACAACCCAATCAAGGCATTGATAAACGGAAGATAAAAAGTTATGCTCAAGTTTTGCAATATTTCCCTAAGGAATTCTCTACTTTACTAGCCAAACACACATTTACAATCAATTGAGAGAAGCTTTGATAATTTCAAGCTTTTGTTGTGCCTTACGTCAACAACAAATCAAGAACAAGAGCTGCAATCTATTTTTAATTTAAATCTGACTAGTAATATAGTGAAATCAACAATTATCAACAAAATATTGCATTAACTAGAATCTCAAAACAAATCAAGTCTTATTCCACAACCTAAGTTTCAGAATTTAGCTACACATGATATCTTTAATAGTAAAAATTAATCTAAGTTGAGCCATGATAAAATCTGAGAGAAAATATCCAAATGAGATAAATCGATGCTGCCCAGGTAATACAAAAATAAATATATGAAGAGAGAATAACTGATGCGACACGCAGGAGAACTAAACTAAAATAAAATGAGAACCGACCGACCTCACCAACCCAGAAAAAAAGTAAACTAAAAATCGAGCAACAATCACTAAATCTGGAACCAAACGGAAACGTAAACATAAAAACTACAGAAGAAAAAAATAATACTAAAACCGAGAGAGAGAGAGCAGCATCCTATCCGATAAAACTGAAAGAAAAAAAAAATAAAATGAGAGGGAGATAAACTCCCATGCTGTCTGAAAAGCTAAAACTAAAAAAAGCCAGCTGACCAATGGTCTGAACCACAAAGCACTAACCAAGTAAGTGAAAACGTAAAAGCAAGAAAAAGGTTGAAAACTAGCGCCGCCAGGCCACCGACTCCACCCTAAAACTAAAAACAAGTAGTCAATCCAAATAAAAAAAATGAATGCCGACTTAAGTCCCTAGGTTTGGAACCACTTAAGCCCAAAAAAAAAATAATAAAAAAAAAAATTAACGAGAGCAAGAAAGAGCCCCTGTCTACTACCAACGTAAAGTCAACACTAAGAAAAAAATAAAATCAATAAAACGAGCCAATGGGATGGCACCCCACTCCCTTGCATGATTTGCTCTACCATTCACCATAGCACTCCAATCTCCAAGCATAGCCCCACATAGTTTGTTGAGACTTTCCAAAAATGCCTTTTCTTTAATAAATCATTGTATTGCGCTTCTATTATTTTCATAGAAGCCCTACAGCACATTAAAAGTGAATTTCTTTCAAAGGCAAATATAAAACTTTATGTGTAAAATATTGGCGTCAATTAATTTGACATCCAATATTAGAATTTGATGCATAATTAAGTACTCAATTCTCATTTGATAAAATAAATAACTCATTGAAGCAACTTAATTATACAATTCTAATACTTTATTAGGCTTCATGGAGTGCCTAAGTCTATAGTGTCTGAAAAGGATACGCAGTTTACTTCGCATTTCTAGCAAAGCTTACAAAATATGTTGGGCATGAATATGAGGTTTAGTAGTGCCTATCACCCGCAAACAGATGGACAGATGAAGCGTACTATCCAAACATTAGAGGATATGTTACGTGCTTGTGTGATGAAGCTAGGTGGTGATTAGGAAAGCCATTTGCCATTGACAGAATTTGCCTACAATAATAGCTTTCAAGTTACAATTCAAATGACACCTTATGAAGTGTTGTATGGAAGAAAGTGCAAATCCCCTGTGTATTGGGACGAAGTTAGGACCGGAGTACTTGTAAGATGTACGAAAATAAGGAAGAATCAAATGATGACTGCACATTGGTAGCAGATGGAAAGATTTGAGCATCATAACACTTATGTGTTCAACGCAAATTTTTGAGGAAATATTTTGCAAAGGCAAGCCCTACCACATGAAGAGCATCAACCCCCACATGATCCATTGGTATGGAAAGATGCAAGGAGGCTATGTCTGCTCGGACTTAACCCCGAGGCAGAATCCAATAGCGTTGCAGAAGCTTGCGCATTGAGATATGAGCCATTTGAGACTTCAGATACATCTAATGACCTTTTTCGTTATCGTGAAGAAAGACAACCCATTGAAGATACTGAGCTTGAGATTGAGCATAAGTTAAATGAGATGCAAGTAAACATATATTATGATTATGACTTGGATGCAATATTTTGTTTACCGTAAGATCTGGCGACAAGAGGAGAAGATGAAATACCACACCCTTCATCATCTAAGGATTCTACAGTAGTGAGTATACGAGGTACTAATCGAAAATTGATTTTTCCTGTCATTAGTTTTGTCGCTTTGACTACGGTACCAATTTTGAGGACAAAATCTTTTTCCAAGGGGGGAGGATGTGACAACCGAGATTTTAGCTACGCCACTTTTATATTTTAGTATATTGTTTTTTTGGGCCAACCAATGAGGAATAATCCATTGAGAGATTAGAATAGAATAGAAGGCATATGAAGTCTTGAGGAAGGCCCAAGTGTGACGCCCCCAAATTCCGCTTGGGATTGAACGGACATTTGAAGCGTCGAGACATGTAACACAAGGTTACCTGCCCCCCGTTCATGATATATAAGATGCAATGTTCATAACATGCATCTAGCATTATGCAATATTCGCAGCGGATAATTTTTTTCTTTAGCAATACTATGCACCAAACTAAAAATATCTCAAATACTTGAAACATATTTCATACATAAAGGCATACTAAAAAGCCGTGATCACCACACTAGTCCAAAATGGTTGTGATCAAAAGAATACTTGAGATACAAGTCCAAAAGTACAAGTATTAACCTGAGTTAAATACTATACCATCATCAACATCGCACCGTGGCCTAGTTGACAGTATTCAGTTGGTCAGATTCCAATTCTCCTTCGGGTCCTGTAACAAGATCTACCATTCGGGGGGAATGGTAGTTGGGACTACCACAGTGAGATTTGATTACAAATCTCAGTAAGTTAACATAAAACTCACACACAGGTTAAAGATGCATGCATGGCAGTAAAAGCATAAATGCATAAGTATAGTCGTACATAAGCATAGCATAACTTGACATATAGCATGACTTAACCAGAACTTAAACGTGAATGAACTTGACTTAACATGGCATGAACTTAAGCTTAAAACATAACATGAACAAACAACATAACATGAACGTGAAACATAACATGGACTTGATCTAAAACTTGACTTATCATGTATTTGATCTGAAACGGGACTTAACATAAACTTGGAATATTATTCAATTGTCTTGATTAATAACGTGCATTAATACGTACTCCACAGTTGTTGTGGCCCCACGTATTCAAGTAACATAAAACATAATACGTACTCCACAGTTGTTGTGGCCCCACGTATTCTACTGTCACAATTGCTGTGTCTCAGTAGTGTATGCTCCACAGTTGTTGTGGCCCCATACTTCATGTAACATAAAATATAATACGTACTCCACAGTTGTTGTGGCCCCACGCATTATAAGTAACATAAAATATAATACGTACTCCACAGTTGTTGTGGCCCCACGCATTATAAGTACACAGTAAAAATATAATACGTACTCCACAGTTGTTGTGGCCCCACGCATTATAAGTAACATAAAATATAATACGTACTCCACAGTTGTTGTGGCCCCACGCATTATAAGTAACATAAAATATAATACGTACTCCACAGTTGTTGTGGCCCCACGCATTATAATACTAAATAACGTACTACAGTTTGCCCATATACATAAACGTCTTATCTTTCTTAATGCATGAGATATTATTTAATATCATATACTTTTCTAACATGGCGTATACTTGTAAATGGCACAATATGATTTAATCATAAACATTTCATGGCATACATGTATCATATGGCATACTTAACATGGCATACTTATAACATACAGCATTGTATGACAGAAAAGATTGTGTAACAGATAAATATTCATGAGAGATTAAATCATACGTAACAGATAAACATGTAATGACATAGCATGACATGGCATATACGATAACATACATACATAAATTGTAGTTCCCTTACCCATCACACATACACAATAAACTGATAGTAAGTTAGAGGCTAACTTACCTCGATCGTCGCGTTCTATGAGAATAGAGCGCGAAACACGAGGAACTGCACAACAGCTGGAAGAGGAACACTCAAGTCCTTAAGATTTTCACTTCTGAACTCAATTGTCATATTATGAGCACTTGCAACACCACGGGCAACTTGAGGTTTCACTATACTCGGAAGAGATAATTTGACTTCAGAAAGCCTTTGCACTAAATCAAGTTCATTAAAATTATCAATAACAACCAAACAAACAACTCATTTCTCAATCCATATACTCTTAGCCATAGTCAACCACAAGATGACACCAGTCACCCCGGACTATAATCCATATCATCACTGCTTCGGGACACTGTCATACAGTTTCCCAACACTACACCATACGCTCCACACTTCTCTGCTACGCCATCCAACCCTTCGTGACACGCCATCCGGTGTATCACGACCTAGTACAGAGTACACTCACGTGAACTCTCTTCCATTCACACTACAAAACCCATCACTGCGATACACGTCTCACGGTGCATCGCTACGCGACACGGAGTACGCGCTACGCGTACTTCCTTCGCTACAACACTCATCAACACGATGCACATCACACGATGCATCGCCATACAACACGGAGTACACTACATGCGTACTCCCTTCCTTCTACGACACACATCACTACAGCGCACGTCGCGCGGCGCGTCGCTGCATTACACAGAATACGCTACACGCGTATTCTCTTCACACAACCCGCCGTATCACATCTACGGCATCCATCTCACGCCTATACTTCACAGCACAGTCCACAAAATACACAATCAAACTCAACACTTCACAACCACACTTCGCTTCACAACTACGCAACGAACTCCACAAATACAACTACACAATTCACAAACCAACCAACTAACTATTTTAAACGTAAAATAACTAGAGATAGAGGGTTATACCATCGACGGGATAACCCGTGCGTCGCTCGTTGTTCATCATGAACATGCGTCGGAGGAACGTACGTGGCGGTAACACCGCGTACGGTGGCTGTCCACCACATAAAGTGGTAGTTTGGAACCGAGAAAAGCTAAGCGTGGCCTTGGAAGGCTCATGGTCGCCTTGTGATGGTCAAAGGTGGCGGAACACGGCGGCATCACGCCGTGAACAGTAAATCTGAACGGTGAGCGGAAACGCGAGGTAGCGAAATTTCATAGAACTTCAGGGCAAGCTAGGGATAGGTAGATGATCATGTGGTGAAGCTGTGGTAGCAAGGTGGTGGTCGGACGGTGGCTAACGGCGGCGGATAGGTCGTTTGAACCCATTTTTGGCCTTGAAGAGTGTAGGAGAGTGTAGGAGAGTGTGAGTTCTACGAAGCTCCGTTGGCCATGAAATTTCTTGGAGAGGTTCATGAGGATGAGAGGAACAAGATGGTGGTGGTGAAACACCATGGGTGGCCGTGTACGGCGGCGCACGGTGGTGAAACCGAACATGTAATTTTGAGAAACCAATATGAGAAAAGTGAGAGTTTGGGAAAAAGAAAGACATGGGGAGGAAGCCCTTAATGAGGTGAGTCCAATGGTGGTGCTTGGTGGTTGATTTGGCCGTGTATGGTGGTCCAAAAATGTGAAAAACCCCTAGAGACCCATAACTTTGAAGAGAGAAAGTGAGAGAATGATAGGTCGGTTTAGTATACCACCGGTATGGTTGTACTCGCCGGAGGGAGGGGATGAGCCCGGTGAGGGAGGTGAGGTCCAGCGGCCGGAGGTGGCGCCGGCTGGAAGCTTCAAACGCACGGCCATGGTGGAGAACAAGCAACCCGTCGGCCATGAGAGAGAGAGGGAGAAAAAAAAAAAAAAAAAAAAAGAGAAAAAGTGAAGAGAAAAAGGTAGGGGCTGAGTATATCACTTCAATTCTACATTTCGGGATCCTCAAATAAACCAACGGTGAGTTAAAACACTGATTAAAAACGCGTAAATGTTTTATTTTAAATAAAACACTTTAAATAAAACACTACGAAGAATTAAGGTAGAATATTATTTTATAAACTAAAATTTATAAAATGATATTTCTTCATCATTATATTAAATGATAAAGTACCGTTAATTAATCGAAGAGGATAAAATCATTTAAATTAATAAAATATTTAATTACTACACTGAGAAGAATTAAGATAGAATATTATTTTATAAACTAAGGTTTATAAAATAATATTTTCTTCATCATTATATAAAATGATAAAGTATCATTAATTAATCAAAGTGCATAAAACACTAAAATTTAAATAAGAATTTTCAAAGTAAAATTTAAACCTCTTAATATCTTAAAACAATTAAAATATTTAATCTAAATAATTATCCATAATTATAATATTTTCAGAGCTCATTAAATTATTATAATTGTGCTACTTTAAAAACAAGCTTATCTAATACTTTGAAATTCGATGGATAAGATCCGGAAAAACGCCATCGAGGTACAACGCTTAGGATAAAACTGTTCATGATTTTACAGTTGTCGGTGAAGAACAAATTACGTGATTTACGGAAAAGATAATCTATACGCGTGATTCCAGATGAGGGTAAAGACGAAAGAGATGTGATTGCTGTCGGGAAAGAATCCAAAACGGATTGTCTTGCCGTCTACTATGTGTGAAAAGAAAAGGAAGAAAATGGTATAGAGATAAGAATTAGCGGGCTGTTACACCAACCCATGAGGAATTCGGCCCTTGTAGTGGAATTAGGGTTTTGAAGCCCATTAGAATTAGGGCACATGCCTATCCTAGGGGATGAATCCCTTCTTGCTATGTGTCATGCATGCAAGAAAGCTTGATTGTAAGGTAATAGTATGGTGACACTTGTCACTATGAGGGAGAGATTCTAGAAGGAAGATGAAGAGGCTATGGAAGTTGAAATATAAGGGAAGCCAAAAGGGCATGCACAGCAACCATAGAGAAGATGACTTTGACGAGGCTCTGTCCCGTATTTGGCAAACGGGTTCCATGCGTGATTACCAACGGGAATTCGAACAATTAGGCAATCGAGTCAAAGGTTGGACACAGAAGGCTTTGGTGGGCACCTTCATGGGTGGTTTGAAGACAGAAATTTCGGATGACATCCGTATGTTTAAACCACAGACTTTGAAAGATGCTATACGTTTCGCAAGAATGAGAGATGACCAACTAATGCGACAAAGGCAGTTCACACGTTCTACACCACTAGTACGAGTTCCTCCAGCTACTCCAACTGTTCCAGTCCGGCGTTTATCCTGGGAGGAAATGCAAAGGAGAAGGGCTCAAGGTCTCTGTTTCAACTGCAATGAGCGATTCACAGCAGGACATAAATGCCAAACAACACAATTGTTACTCTTGGAGGGATATGCGGGAGCTGGCAACGTGAAACTGGAGGAAATCACTGATCAACAAGCATTGGAGGCTGACTAAGGTGGAGGTGCAGTGGAATAAATTTGGTCCAATGGAAGCATCTTCCGGCAGAACAGAGGAGGCGACATGGGAGCCTACGAGTAAGCTGCTGGACATGTTTCCAAGTGTGGACCTTGAGGACAAGGTCCACTTAATGGGGGAGGTATTGTTAGGCCACGACATTTTGTGAGGATGGACGTGAGGTACATGGAATGTACGTAACTCAAGTTGAACGTGAAAAGCTTGTTGCGTGCGACATGCATGTAGAGATGCTTACGGGCACGTGAAGAATGAAAAAGTTACGTTGGGGTGGACTGGGTCACCTGCAGGACCGGATCATTGACAGTTAGAGTGATTTTTACTGCGTATTTAGTTTGTTATTTCGTGTACTCTGTTTTTCTGCATGTTTATTTCGTGTGCTCTGTTTTTCTATTTTTACATGTGTGCGTGTCCAATAGTTGGTTTCTCATTTCCTTTTATTTCGGTTTCCTTGTACATGGCTTGGCTTATTTAAAGCAGCCATCGTTTCAGTAATGGGGGAATTTTATTCAAGTGTTAACATCCAAACGTGTGGTAAGTTCTCACCCGAAGAGAACAAATATTTTTAGCACTTACAATTTCTGTGTTGGGACCTATCAAAAGCTAGAACGGAGGCCATGCTGCTCTGTTCGTGAAAAACCAAGAAAAATGAATAAAGCTACGTCCGTGATGTGCATGTGAGGAAGAATAGAATATCAAAAATGTGATATGCATGTGAGAAAATATTATCCAACTAAATCACAAGTTATAAAATTAAATATAAAACATGCTATTAACTAATTTAAATCACAACTTGAATCTATGTTTCTTAATCATTTTTCCATCCAAAACCAATAATAATGTAATGAAATAATTAAAATATACTAGTTCTAAATGTATGAAATATGTAATAATTTAGCTCAATCATCCACTTTTATGTTTAACTAAAATTTTTATTTTTCATTGTTATCTTTAAACAATTCCATATCACAGGCTCATAATAGGTTATGCAGGTATATTAAAATAGTGCGCCAAGTGTAGAAATGCTAATCTTGTTATATATCCATACTATTCAAAATCATGTACTAAACTTTCAGGTAGGGGTGGCAAATCATGTTAACGAATCATGTTCGTATCATGTCGAGTCGTGTACATTAAACGATATGGGTTAACCCAAACATGACCTTTTAAGCTTAACGAGTCCAATTTCTAAACCTTAACACGATCTATTAAAATAATGGGTTAACAACTTAACATGACCTGTCCCGATCCATTTTAAATTAATTAAAAATATATCAACACAACACGATCAATTTCAACCCGTGTCAACCCTTTTATATAAAATGGGTTGAATTGATCCAAAAAATCTATTTGATCGGATTAACATAATTTTACATAAAAGTTAAAATCGCAATATCTCCAAAAAAATATAAAATTAATTACACAAGTCCAAAATTACAATTTAGGAGAAGTGTGGGAGGCGGTCGTGACTCGTAAGAACTAACTCAACTGAGAACTAAGAGAGAGTGAGGGTCTGGAAGAGAGTTAGCAAATATGAAATAAGGTTAGGGTTGTTTCTAGGTTAAAAAGGGTATAATTATAATCTTGAATAAAAAATTTAACGAGTCACTAACGCATCAACCCGAGCCATTAATGAATCGTGTATTAACAAATCAATCTGTTTTGAACCAAATCCTTTAATATCAAACTCAAACTTGCTAATTTCGTATCGTGTTCGTGTTGAGTTAATGGATCATGTCACATATTACTATCCCTAATTTCAAGGCGACATAAAGGACGACATATGAATAAGCCTACTCGCAAACCTGTTAATTGACATACCAAACACATCTTTGATGTACAAGTCCGACACATTATTCTACTTAAAAAGTATTGGTATAACCATTTTACGAACATAATGGATCCCTTCAATAAGTAGTATGTTACACACCAGGTTTGTAAATTGCATAAGTGAATATATAAATAAAAAAGAAGTGAAAGAAATAAAAATAATAAGAAAATAAAAGAACCTTAACGAGTGTATCAAATTAAAATTCGAAAAAAATATATAGCAGTTACATTTCAAAGTCAATTAATAATAGCCATGTCCTTCCCATCCTAACCTTATTTGCATGAAAATCTCTGTATATGTTAGTGTGCATTAGTGCAATTCTTTTTACATACTCTGACAGCTGACCCTCCTAAAAATATCGGAGATTCTTTTTTTCTCCCATCAATTAGAATGAATAATCAATTTCTTGGCCACCAAGCGAATGCCAGCATTTTGCAGATAATCATATGCATCCAAGGAAACGAATGCATCCACAAAGGTCCCGGAAGTGAACATAGTATCAAGCTCCTCTGCATCAAATTTACTGAACACAAGCCTTTGAACCGCACCGGATGATTCTTTTTGATACATCTCAGTCCCATAAACAGCAGTATCCCCATATTCAGCAGTTGGTATACTATTGTTACAAAGGAAATGCAGACCAAATCAGATGACTCTTCAATTAAAAACATGACAACAGATGACTCTTCAATTAAAAACATGACAACACTTTTTTTTATTATTTGTCAAAATTAAGAAATTTTTTAAAAAGGCAGAGAAAATGCACAAACCAAGTACACAAGGTCATAGAAGAGACAAGGAAGTAAAGGGAAGAACTTGACAACACTAAAGCTAATACTTTATGTGCTAGCAAGTTATAAGACAAACACAATAAAGAGAAATCTGAAAGACAATGACTGTGATTATATAACTCAAATGGTTGCAACTGCTAAATTCCTTCTTGCCTTGTTTTCAAAGTAACCGAATGAATCATATATATAAAAATCACTATACTTTGATATATGATTTAGTTTCCTTTTCATCCTCTTAGAGAAACTATGAAAAACTTAACTATTAGCTGACATGTTAAAAAGCATGTATGAAAGAGCATGCAGATTTCTTTGAGTAAGTGTTAAATTAACATATTTTGTGTCTTTTACTGTGTGATTTTTACATGCTAAATAGACATTCACAAGTAAAACGAAATCCAATATTGATGATACTGCTTAATGAGGTTCCTTTGTTTTACCTTCTAGAGGGGAGAGAGAGAGAGAGAGAGAGAGAGAGAGAGAGAGTACTTACTGCAATCTCACTGTAGGGTGGTTAACGAGGCCATTTTTCCTGGTCACGACTGGCTTCCATTCAGAGCTGCTACCAGAATCCAAGGAGAGCTTCTGTGCTATTGCATCACACGCATCAAGAACCTTACATAAACTTTGTGATGCATTAACCACAAAGTTCAAACGCGGTCGGCCGGCATGATCAAGAAACTTTGTACTTAAACCAAACCGCACTTTCAACCGAGTACAACAAAGTTGCAAAATGGCACCTTTGTGCAGCAATTGTATCTTTTGACTCCCACAATGAAATGGAACAAAACACGCGCCTATAGCAGAAATAGAAACTTCATCAGGCTCTAAAAAGCCCCCTGAGTTGCAGCAACCACTGGAGATAGACGCTGTGGAAGTAATCTCAGAAGACTCCAACATTTCTTCCATGGTGGTGTTAATTTGAAGGGATTCAGATTCAATCCTTAGCAGGCCCATGTCAAAAGGATCTTGTCGAGATGAATTAGGTTCAACATCTTCTGCGATGCTGTGAGTCATAGGTGATAATATCGGACGAGTTTCCACCTTTTGTTTATTTGTTCGAGATAGCATCAGATTATTTTTTAACGTGGAACTTGATGAGGGCATATTCTTGTATAGGCTCACGCCATCTGGAGATGAATTTGCATTTCTGTGACTGCTTGCAGTAGCATTTGGAGAAACCCAACTGTTTTCCGTGAATGTATCCGAAAGGCTTGACTCCTGCATTTTTACAGATTTTTGTCAATTAGACCATAAACAACCTTATAAAACATGCAATTCGACCGGAAACTCTACTTAGTCTCATTCAATGTCACCAGGATGGACATAACGCTTGTCCTGCCAAGCAATCACAGATGGGTCATCTGAGCTCACAACATATGGTAAGGAAAACTGGTAAAACTTTGAAACAGTCAGACCCGTATTAAAAGATAAAAGAATGATTACATCAAAAGATTGCATTGAAATACAAAAAGACAAAAGAAAAATTATTACATTAGACTCCATTGATTCTTCCCAGTGGAGCCTCAGTATTTCAGGTCTTAGGCAATCTGAGTGCAATTTCGAGAAAGAAGATGGATGCCAAAGTAAGCCCATTATATATATATATATATATATATAGAGAGAGAGAGAGAGAGAGAGAGAGAGAGAGATGATATTTGGTAGCGATTAAGTGGGAACCAAATCAACCCATGGAACAAATATGTCAGGAGCATAAGCACAAGCAAAGTGGAATCGATTAATTATTCGCTTCTATTGAGCTTTATACAGGATTTTTGCCTACCATCCAATTTTATGGCATGATGTATGATAGCATTGCCAAAAATTTTTTGAGTAATAATGTCAAATTCATGGTGGGCAAACAGATCTGGCGCTATATTTATTTAATTTACAAAATAATCTGTTAAGATATCCAGAATAGTGGCATGCACTCAAGAATAGGTTCTATAACTTTCAAATTTATAGAATTACCAAGAATAAAACTGTCGCACAATACTTGAGAACTTCAAGATTCATCCGAACATCATCCAAGCTCCTGAAGAACCATAAACAGTTTTGAGGAAACACAAATTTGGGCAAGTCTAGAAGCATAGTGAGAGTAAAATAGTTCCTTGCAGGTTTGTAGAACACCTGTGTGTTTGCTGTCCAAGCCCAAAATAACTGGCAAGAGTGGCCATCTGAAACGAAAAATACAAGTATATCAATACTTTGAATTTTTACTTCAATTGCACTAAAATACAACTAGCCTCAAACTTCAACATGACTATTTTAAGATTTCTCTGACCATGTATAGACAGACATAATAAATATGTTAAGGAAAACCATTAATAAATTGATAAAGTTAAAGAAAATTCACAGGATTGCAAATACACATGATCGGGTGCACAGACTCCAAAGATATGAAAAATCTGTCAGACAATTTGCTAACTGCAGTCATGTCTAACTAAATTTTCGTCAATAACCTAACACAGATACAAGCAGACAGCTCGATCAAGCTCTTGATTTTCTTCTTTAATTTTCTGTTACTTTCTTAGAAGGCTATAGCCTTGTATGCCTTATACATATAATTGACTTCTGCCACTTCAAAGTGAATAAAATTAGATGACAGAAGATGTGAGAATCTTTTCTTTTAAATAATAAATATTCAATTCACAAGGTGATCTCCAACTTGGAAATTTAAACATTATTCTTAGCAGCATAAACAATAATGTAACAACCAAGGATGGCCAAGGCACATATGGATTTATATCCCAAAAGGACTAATCATTTTGGAGTATAAGCCCAGATGTGGCTTGAGTTTTGCTTGGGTAATTACAGATGGTATCAAAGTCAATCTCAGCCATAAGTATGGGATTTACCCCATACAAATTTAAAACGGGAGAGATTGTGATACCCAAGATTGTGCATAGGAGGCTAGTGAACTAGATTCCACATTGCCTTGTAGGGCTTAGTTCTTACAGTTCTAATGATTCCAATGGGTTACAATCGTCATTCACCACTCTACTGTACTCAATCTGTGGTCTTATAAATAGAAAAGAAAAAAAAAAGAAGAAAAAAAAATCCAGTGATTCATGGAACATCATATAGCTCAAGCCTCACAAATATATGCATACAGTTCATATAGCTGAAAAGTGCACATCCAAACGGCTTTTAAGTTTGCAATTGAACTTCTTTTGTCATGAATCCAAACTCACCCCAATTGTTCAACTTATCCACAGTTTTTTAATCCTTCTTATGCTAATGGACGTGGCTTCTAGCTCAGTCTGGGAGTCTGTAACAATTATCATTCAATAAGATGCTCTGAGTTTCATCAAGAACATAAAGTTTTATACCTTCATGTCACCAGCTCTCCTTCCAAACTTCTGAGTCAACAACGCCAATGAATCAATTGTGCCCTTTGGCTCTGGTGCTGGCCTACCAATCTCTGCAAATGCCTCCCGTATTCGTGGACAATCGAACTTCAGTATATTGTGACCTGCCCAAATCCGTCCTATACACAAAATAAAAACAAGATTTTCATTTATAAAAAAATATAAGATGTAACCAAAAATAAGACCTAAAGCCATAATGTTAATCTGTCTTTCTTATGTGGCAAGTTGGCAACTTCAAAAATGGGCAATTCAGAAGAGGAAGATGATAAATGTGATTATGAAAATGTTATCCATTGTCTTTATTTTTCCACTTTTAAAATGTGATAGAATGATAAATAGGATAATAGAAATTTTATATCCATAGAGTTCTCCCGCAACTGGATAAGAGGAAATTCTCCCAGCAAACTTTATTGAACTGTCGTCTTAAAAAGATTAATTGTTAATCCCTGTGTCCCTGCGTCCCTGAGCATGCTAGCATAAAATGTAATTAAGTGAGTGAGAATAATTCCTAGTTTGGAGAACCTCTGTCAGTTTTAATTAGTCATAAGCGATAAATGATAGCCATACCAACCACTGAACTTGAAAATAACAAATAGTATTCAAAGAAATGAACTAGACTCAGAATTTAACATCTTAATCCTGGCCGACAGTCCAGGATCACATGGTAAAAGAAAAGACATGTGTCCAACAAGTAAGCGTAATAATAATAGTTGGCCATAACGGAGCTGAGAAAATGCAGAGGGTACAAACGTTTGCAATAAAAATTATTTTTTTATTTTTTTGAATTATTTGGTCCGTGGCCGAGAAGAGGTGATTCTCACTTTAACAGACCCTAATTCAAGTGCCTAGCATGGTTAGTGTCTTCCATTTTCCTCAGATTCGTAGTAACCAAACAGACGGTAAGCTCTAACTTAGTCTAGCAATTGACATAAACGCAGCCTTAAGAGCGAAGTTATTGTTCATTCAACCAGTTTCTCAGCAGCCAAACCGGAGAGAGTGAGTGACTGACCGTGGAGAATGTCGTAGACCCGGTCGGCGACCTCTCGGAAGGTCGGGCAGGAAGCAACGGCCTCCCGGGTTATGCCGTTGCAGCGTACGGAAAAGGAGGAGATGAGAGAGAGGTTGGAGGGTCGGATCAAGGTGGAGTAGCTGTGCAGCTCCTCCAGTTTCCTGGGGCATACAAGGATGGCTCCGAACTCCAAGATGGCAAATCCCTGTCCGGGTCGGGTCGGCACCGTCGTCTCCACATCGAAGAAGGCGATTTCGGATCTTTCTTCACTGCTCTGCGTACCCATTTTGGCCAAAGCACAAGAAGGCAACAGAGTTAGTTGGGTTTCTGTGCTTACACGTGTATGTATATATATATATATATAATAAGCACAAGGCAACAGAAGTTGGGTTTCTTCCCCTGTGGCGGCTTTGCCGCTTTAACCCCACGTAACGAATAATTGCTATTCTAAGGTGCTCCTGCCAAGCATCCCTATTCCCTTCAAAATCTTTTAATAAAGAAAAATCTTATTTGGAGTTCGTTTTGTAAATTACATTTTCTTTTTATTGATACAATTGTTAAAAAAATTTAAAATTAAAATTTTATATAAATTAAGTTTTATCATATCAATAAAATGGATGATATGCTTTGTACACAACTTGATAAATATGCAAAAAGAATATTTTAACAAATAAATATATAAAACAAGTTAATATTAATATAAACATTTGGAACACCATCAAATATTTACTAATCCTATGTTTAGATGTTGAGTTGAGTTGAGTTGAGTTGAGTTGAGTTGAGTTGAACTGCGTTTAGTTCTTTATGAATACCAGTGAGTTGCGATGATAGAGTAAATTTTATGGAATCCATCTAAGATGAGTTTAGATGCATTTAGATATTTATATGAGTTTAATACTATTTATGAAAAGTTAAAAAAAAAGTTATATGTCTTACGTGTAAAGAGCTGTTGAATTAAAAAATATTATGGATCACACGTATAAAAAAGTTTTGAATTGAGATGGATTTAATAATTTGAGATATATGTATTTAGATATTAGATTCAATTTAAAATTAAACTAAAATAAATTAATTTTAATAAATTCTAACAACCAATCTAACCATCAACTTAAATATATTTAATTTATTTGTACGAACCAAATCTGACATTCACTTTTTTTTAACACTTGTTTTTTAGATATAAAATCAAATTTTGCTATAAAACTATTATTTTTTAAGAAAGTTAAATTTGCCACGATACGGCCACGTGTATTTAGTTAATATTAAGTGGAAATAAATTATCGACCCGTCTTTTTTCTAATAAACTCCTACAACAAGGAGATATTATTTCTCAAAGAGAAATTACACAACTCTAATCGACTAACTTTGATCGAAATTATCCAAAAATAAATAAACAGCCTAGAGTGACTAAGAACTCAAATATTGGTAAAGATAAAAGATGATGACAAGTCTGATCTCCTTCCAAAGTCTTACTACATATTCCATATGAATAAAGGTAGGTAAGTATATAAAACAAGGGATTGCAGTCTTTAAAAGTGTTTAAATAATTTAAAAAGCTCTTTTAAATTTGTAAGGATATGGTCATAATTTTTAAAAATTTAAATAATCGTAATTTTTATCTAAGAAAGTACTTTTTTAATTTATTTCCAAACAAATGTAACATGTTTGAAAATATTTTAAACAACTGTTATTTAATAGTAAATAATTTTTTATTAGTAGAACTTATTACTTAAGTTATAAGTTATACACCCTAAAACTATACCAAATATTAAAGAGTTTTGTTATATACAAGTAAAGTTGTGTACTAATCTGCGTATCAATACTGATTCTTTCATATTTAAAATTTAAATTAACATTATTTTTAATAAAATCTACTTTTTGATCAATCACATTAAATTAATACACATATTAATATATAATTATACTTAAAACTAGATTTTTTCGATATCAAATATGCACTATGAATTGGAAAAGCTCAGCCATCTCCAAAGGTAAAAACTGATGGATGAACACCAGAGCTAGGCATCTAATTCCTTGTCTTTGTGTACAACCAAAGCTTTGATAAAAGGCCAACTTACAAGCAATACCGAAGGTACTGGATGGCCTTGCTCTATTCTTCACGTCTCCTTTTTTTTGTTTTGTTTTTTTCACTTCAAATCCAAATACTTGAATGGATTCCTAATTAAATTATCAACAAGATAAAGATTACTGTCATGTGGTGGTCCCCTGAGATATTTTCTTCTAGGTTGGAATTTGAATTTGGATAAACGAGTTGGAATTTGAATTTGGATTTTCAATCAAGAGATTTAAAATGTTTTGACTCTAAATGTCTTGATTTTATATATTTTTGTTTGGATGGGTTTTTTAAATAAAAGGATATTCATTGTAACCTATTTGTTAGAATAATTTGAAATTCATTTTCATTAGATAGAATTTGATTCAAATCCAAATCTCATTTTACTTTAAAATACTATTAGAAACCTAATGGAAATTGTAATAGAAAAATTGTATCTAAGGAAACCTTCTAATTTTTAGAGAAAATCAGCACCTCCAATATAGAGTGAGCCTTGTATTTATTTTCTGTAAATTCTTCTCAGAACATTCTACAATACTTCTAATCGAAAGCAAAATAGATTAAATTGAAAATTGCTAAAGTGCCCTTAACAGGATAATGGGCCCATCCAAACGCGTAATGCTATCTAGTTCCTTCTAGAAGTCTGCTCCATTTGACCGAAAGCTCAATCAAGGGATGGCTTCGAAACTCTACCGGTCCAAGATCCTCTCGGGTTCAACACAAAAAGCTCCATGAGGATCTAGACGAGGCAAATCTAGTGAAGGCACGATCTCGGATCCAAGGTGTTTTTGAGGAGCTAGATGTGGAACACTGGGTGGACCACTAAACTTAGGGGTAACTCCAGCTTGTATGCTACGTCACTGATTCATTGTACTATTGCACCGGGACCAAAGTAATGGGACAAAGTTTGGAACTTTGGCGTGTAACTCCGTCCATGTGGTGGAATTTTAGAAAATAATCTAATTCATCACCTTATTTAAATATCATTTCATAGGTCATTTAAATGTCATCTAAATGTCATTTCATTGCGTCATTTAAATATCATTTTATAACCACATTTAAACATCATTTCTTAACATCAAGCATAAATCTCAACAATTCAATTTATGGAAAATAAAGACAATAACTATTACATATATCATCTATCTCATATGCATACAACTATTCTTGAGGTGCATAAATAGAAGCTGCCAAAGAAAACCGTAACATACAAATATCTTAAAGCATTATTACTTTTGCATACTTTCCATTACATCATGTCATTTTCCAAGATTTGTCATATCATAATAATTTCATATCATTTAGATTAAAAAAAAAATCTAGAAGAGTATGAACATAATAATTACCTGGATTTCATACTATTTTCATTTCATGCAGTCCATTCATGTGCATGTTAGATGACAACCTACATTTATACATAACTTAATGTCATTTCCTTTTTAAGTGTATATACAACTTAAATTATAAATGCAAAAAACTACTCTTGACTAATACTTCCTTCACTTAGACCCATTGAAATCATACTACCAGCACATGACATTCAACTTGGTGTCCTTATAAGTTAAAGTGAATCTCCATGTTTCATTTTAAAGGTTTAGGCACAATCCATAAATTAAGTGTGACGCCCCCAAATCCCCACGTACCCACACGGGGAATTCGAGACGTCCGGATGGTGACAACCCGGGTCACCATCCTATCGACGAGTGCTAAGTGTGTGCAAGCGGCACGTGTGCACAAGGAAATACGCAGCGGATAGCAAAGTCATAAAATTAAGTACCAGAATTTTTTCTTAAATAAAATACAAAGCGGTTCAAAGGTACATAATAAATATTACAAGACATAAATATTGTTTCAAAACCAAATACAAAGCATGAACTCCAACTCAGATCTCCGGCGGAGCCGCGTCCTCGGGCTCAGCCTCATCCTCCTCCTCGAACTCTGCACCAAAATCTACGGTACCAAAAATGGTGCCGCAGGTAAGTAAAATCCAAACACCACTAGATAAAAGCATATTAAACTCAAACAATATGCATGAATAAATGCCAATGCACAAAACTCACAAATCATATTTTTCCACGCACGCCAAAAACCCATTTGGCTAAAACACATGCCCATTAAACAAACCTCGTCGTTATCCCCGATAACGGCCCACGCATACCGTTTAAAACCAAGCCTCGCCATTATCCCAGATAATGGCCCAAACCACCATTTTTCCAGAAAATGGATCACAAGTCCTCAACACATCCTCGCCATTTTTCCAGAAAATGGCCCGTATTCGAAAACCATAAAAACTAATCCGATTATGCATGCACCATGATCTCCCCTAGGGATCATCCGCACACTCTGGCTCTGTGCCACACCGCAGGTAACGTCTACGCGTGTGACACCTACACGAGTGATGCCCAGACTCGCGCCTCCGCCTCGCGCGTACCTGGCCAGGCCATCCTCTAGTCCCCGCCACTCTAGGGACCACGGAGTCGACACGACAGCGTTACCGTATCGTGCGATCCGGTCGTCGCCCAGCGACAACCCAGGGGATGTCACTCAGTATTATCCACTCCCGAGTGACCAGAGGAGCTCCACCGAGATAATAACCCATCCCGGCTTGGGCTCGTGATACNTTTCAACTCCCAGATGGTGATTGTTTAGAGTTTATGGGAAGTAAATTAAAAGAGAAGCCGATGGTTATATCGGCAATTCAAGCGAAGAAAGATATTGCTTGTGGGGCGGATGCCTTTTTGGTTCAAGTGGCGTCTACGCCAATTGGGAACAAGTCCTTGGCAGATTTTCCAGTGGTAGGAGAATTTCCCGATGTGTTCGTAGATGATTTGCCGGGGTTACCTCCAGTCCGCGAGTTGGAGTTCGCTATCGATCTAGAACCCGGGGCGGCTCCTGTGCATAAAGCCCCTTACCGTATGGCACCAGCCGAGTTGAAAGAGTTGAAAGCCCAGTTGCAAGAGTTGGTCGACAAGGGGTTTATCCAGCCAAGTACTTCGCCATGGGGTGCACCAGTTTTATTTGTTAAAAAGAAAGATGGCACTCTTAGAATGTGTATTGATTATCGAGAGCTTAATAAAGTGACAATAAAGAATAAGTACCCTCTTCCAAGAATTGACGACTTATTTGATCAGCTTCAAGGAGCGGCTATCTTCTCGAAGATTGACTTGAGATCGGGATATTATCAGCTGCGAATAAGAGATAGAGATGTCCCCAAGACTGCTTTTAGATCAAGATATGGGCATTACGAGTTCAAAGTGATGCCTTTTGGGTTGGCTAACGCTCCTGCAGCTTTCATGGATCTGATGAACCGGGTTTTTCGACCTTATCTGGATTCTTTCGTAGTGGTTTTTATTGATGATATTTTAGTTTATTCCCAGAATGTTGACGAGCATGCTTATCACCTTCGCTTAGTGCTTGGGAAGTTACGAGAGCACCAGTTGTACGCGAAGCTTAGCAAATGTGAATTTTGGCTGGAAGAAGTCAGATTTCTCAGACACGTAATTTCCTAGGACGGTGTGGCAGTTGATCCCAGTAAGGTGGAAGCTATTTTATCATGGCCGCGTCCATCGATTGTGCGCAAGATCCGAAGTTTCTTAGGACTTGCTGGATACTATAGAAGATTTGTGGAGGGATTTTCCCGATTATCCGGTCCTCTCACCGCTTTGACTAGAAAGAATGCAGAGTTTGTTTGGTCAGACAAGTGCGAGAGGAGTTTCCAGGAATTGAAGAACAGACTGACAACTGCACCAGTTTTAGCACTTCCAAAACCGCTTGAGCCGTTTGTGGTTTTTAGTGATGCCTCTAAATTTGGTTTGGGGTGTGTTCTCATGCAAGGAGGACGAGTCGTGGCTTATGCGTCTCGTCAACTGAAAGACCACGAGAAGAATTACCCGACACATGATTTGGAATTGGCCGCAATAGTGTTTGCCCTTAAGATTTGGCGACACTTTTTATATGGAGCAGTTTGCGAGATCTACACCGACCACAAGAGTCTGAAGCATTTATTTTCTCAGAAGAATCTCAACATGAGGCAAAGGCGATGGTTAGAGCTAATAAGCGACTATCAGTGCGAGATTAAATACCACCCAGGAAAAGCAAATGTAGTTACAGATGCCTTGAGCCGGAAGTCACACTTAGAGGATAAAGTTGAATCTTCTGGAGTGGATTCTTTACTTTGCGGGTTGAGAAGACTCCTTATTGGAAGTTCGCAGCAAGAGGAAGTGATATCTTCAATTCTTGATATTCGGGTAATTGATTTTGAAGAATTTAAGACTCTTCAAAGAAAAGATCTGAAGCTGTTGGACATTAGAAAATGGGTCAAAAAATCTAGAGGGCCGTTGCACTACAGTTTGGATAAAGATGGGATTCTTCGATTCCGAGATCGCAGAGTAATTCCTAAGGACTCAGAATTTAAGGAGCGAATTATGGCGGAGGCTCAAGCGGCTCCCTATTCCGTTCACCCGGGTAGCACAAAAATGTATCGGGACTTAAGGAAAAATTATTGGTGGGAAGGAATGAAGAGGGATATTGCCTTGTATATTGAGAGGTGTGGCACTTGCCGTCAAGTCAAGGCCGAGCATCAAAGACCTGCAGGTTTGCTCCAGCCTCTCCCTGTTCCTGAATGGAAATGAGATGACGTCACTATGGATTTTGTAGTGGGCTTGCCGAGGACTCCCAGTGGAAAGAACTCAGTTTGGGTAATTGTTGATCGACTGACTAAGTGTGCTCATTTCTTACCGGTCAATAATGCGGATTCTCTGGGAAAGTTGACCCGCTTGTATGTAAAGGAAATAGTGAGATTACATGGGATACCCAAGAGCATAGTGTCGGACAGAGATCCAAGATTCACCTCCCATTTTTGGAAGAGTTTACAGGCGGCTTTAGGTACTAAATTAAAGTTTAGTACTGCTTATCACCCCCAGACAGACGGCCAATCAGAGCGCACGATTCAAACTCTTGAAGATATGTTGCGAGCGTGTGCTTTAGAATTTCAAGGAAGTTGGGAGAATCACGTGCCACTCATAGAATTCGCGTATAACAACAGCTTTCATGCATCCATCCAAATGGCTCCTTATGAAGCTCTGTATGGTAGAAAATGTAGATCACCCTTATGTTGGGATGAAGTCGGGGAGAAGAAAATAATTGGACCCGAGATAATACAGGATATGCAAAATCAGATTCAGATTATTAGAGATAACATGGCTGCAGCGCAAAGTCGTCAAAAGAGTTACGCGGATACCAGGAGGAGAGAATTGTCTTTCGAACAAGGCGATTGGGTTTATCTTAAGGTCTCTCCCATGAAAGGAGTTAAGCGTTTTGGGAAGAAGAGAAAGCTGGATCCGAGATATGTTGGACCTTTTCAGATTTTGGAGAAGGTAGGGTCCGTCGCTTACAGAGTTGCCTTGCCAGAATATTTTGGGGATATACACAATGTTTTCCATGTATCGTCTTTAAAGAAGAGTTTTGGACAACAAGAGCCACGCTTTGTCGACCCAGGGAATATTCAGTTGCAACCGGACCTTACTTATGAGGTTGTTCCGTCGCAGATCATGGATTGGAAAGAGCAACAGTTAAGGTCCAAGACGATACATTTGGTTAAGGTGGCCTGGGGAGATCCGTTAGCTCAAGATTTCTCCTGGGAGCGAGTGGTGAACATGAGGGAGCAGTACCCCTACTTGTTCGAGTGATGACGGTACGTTTCTTAATCTTGGTTGCAGTTGGTTTTATGTGGAATTGTATGGCTTGTTTCAAGTTGGTGTTCGGTCCTGCAAATTTCGAGGACGAAATCTGTTTTAAGGGGGGGAGGATGTGATGACCCGCTTTTATGTGTATTTTCACTGAAGGAATATTTTAATTTAATTAAATATTTTATAGTGCTTTTATTTTAAATTATCGAGTTTTAATTGGATTTTATTGGCGGTTGGATTTAAATTGCGATTTAATTTATTTTCGCTTGTTTTTGGTTTTAAAAATTTTAATAGTTGGTTTTTACTAGTTATTTATTTTATTTTAGCTTATTGATGTGTTTAAAATATTTTATTGGTGTTTATTTATTTATTTGATGTAGTGTTAATTTATTTTAATCGTTTTATGTTTTTATACCGTTTTCGGCTGATCAGTCTTCGGACTTCCAACGTGAGGACTGGACCTCATTAATTTCCTTCCATCTTTTGTTTTCCTCTTCTTTTCTTTTTCTCCTTTTTCTTTTTTCCCTTTTTTTCTTTTTCCTCTTCTCTCTCTCTCACGCTCGGACTCTCTCTCCCCGCGTCTCTCTTTCTCTCTCTCTCCTCACCCACGCCGTGAGCCTTCACCGCCTAGCCCCGCCGTTCGCCGGCGTCGTGCCCGACACCACCCCTTCCGGTCGACTCCCCTCCTGCCGGTGATCATTCCCTCCGATTCCCAGCCCCAACCGGCCGGCCGTTTGGCCGGAAAAAGCCCAACGAGCCGCACGGCTTGAAGCCCGATCCGCCGCCGTCGCTCCACCTCCGGCCACCACCTCTTCACCACTTCATCACCGACTCCTTGCCGTCATAACCCACCCATCCCCGGCCTCAAACGGTCACCGGAGCGGCTCCCACGAGCTCAACTCCGATTTGCCCTTTTTTCGCTTCTACCGGCGTTTTCGCCGCCACCCACGGCCGAAACTCACTTCCACTAGCTTCATAAACATCCCTAGACCATTCCCTATCAATTTGGTGCCTTGGTTTGTCCCCGGTCAAAAGTGGGTATTTTGCGACCCACGGGAACAGTGCATTTGCACTGTTACGTTGCTTTCGCATCGCCGTTTGCTTCGCGCCGAACCTTCTAAAAATCCTATATAGCCCTTTGACTCAAACCAATCAATCCAATCGTTCACATATATCATAAATCAGTTCTTGCTTACAAGCCCATTTTTCATTCACAAACACATGTACATGCATACAATTACACAAAAATCCGGTTTTTCCTTTTTAAACATGAAAATGTGAGCACTATACAATGCAAACATCAAGGCACAAATATCTCAAACAAATATCAACATCAACCAAACAACTCCATCCTCAATCCATCCGACCCCCGAACTCCTCGGACTCGTCCAGAATCAACCAACCAACCAGATAATTTATTGTAAGAGTAAAATATATTTAAATCTAAAAGTAGAGTTTGGAAAATACTTACAGCGCTATAAGGTATTTTTCGAAAGCTCGCGGCGTTGCAAACGGCGGAGGAAAAGCAACGTAACAGTGTATTTTACACTGTGGCCGTGGGTAATAAATTACCCACTTTTGAACGGGGACAAACCAAGGCACGAAATTGATAGGGAATGGCCTTGAGATATTTATGAAGCTAAAGGAAGTGAGCTTTGGCCGTGGGTGGCGGTGGAAACGGCGGTGGAAGGCAAAAAGGGGCTGAACGGAGTTGAGCTCGTGGGAGCTGCTCTGGCAACGGACGGGGCTGAAATTAGTGGGTTAGGTCGGCAAGAGGTAGGGAAGAAGCTGTGAAGAGATGGTGGCCGGAGGTGGTGCGACGGCGCCGAAATCGGTGAAAAACCGTGTGGCTTGGAGGAGCTCGTGGTGGCTAACGGTGGCTCGGATGGAGTGAAACTTGGTGGGGATGTTCACCGGTGAGAGGGGAAGAAAACTGGGTGGGTGGTGTAGGCCACGCCACCGGCGAGCGGCGGTTCTGGGCGGCGAAAGAATCTGGCGATAGGGGTGGAAAACAGGCTGGGGCAGCAACTTTAAGCCGTGCGTGGCGGCTAACGGCTAGTCCGATGGCTCTGAAAATTGGTGGGGATGATGTTTGGTGGGAGGGGAAGAAAATGGAGGGGGTGGTGTACGACACAGCGGCCGGACGGCGATGCAATGGGCGGCCGAAGTGTGGGCGACGGGAAGGAGAAAAGAGAAGGGGAGAGCGCGGGGAGAGAGAACCGGGGAAGAAAAGAAGGAGAAAAAGAAAGAAAGGAAAGAAAAGAAGAAAAAGAAAAAGGAAAAGGGAAAAATAAAAAGAGAAAAGAAAAGAAATGAGGTCAAATTCTCACTCCGGAATCCAAAAACTGATCCGCCGAAAACGATTTTAAAAACCGTAAAATGATTAAAATAAATTAAACACAACATCAAATAAATAAAAACCCAATTAAAATACATTAATTTAAAATAAAAGAACCAATATATTAATTAAATTAAAAACACTCATTCAGTGAAAATACACGTAAAAACGGGGTATCACAATATGCTTTTGCACCAGATGCATTATATGAATGGAATATAGATGGATTATCTGAATATGAAATATTAAATCATTTTCAAGAAATGATTATGGTAGCAAATGTTTATAAAGCCAGTAGGCGGTCAGATCATCATGTAGCACATGTTCTGGTTACAGGTTTTACTGGCCAACTAAAAGGCTGGTGGGATCATTATCTTACACAAGAACAAAGATTAGCAATATTAAATGCTTACAAACATGATGAAAATATGCAACAGATTAAGATCGGAAGATGGTCAACCTATAGAAGATGCTGTTAATACTCTAATATTTATATTAACAAAGCATTTTGTAGGAGATCCTTTTCAATTTAAAGAAAGAACTAGTGATTTATTAATTAATTTAAGATGTCCTCAATTATCCGATTTTAGATGGTATAAAGATGTTTTTCTAACTAAAGTTATGATCAGAGATGATGTCAACAACCATACTGGAAGGAAAAGTTCATAGCCGGACTTCCATATTACTTCGCCCAAAAGGTACGAGAATCTTTAGTAAAATCAGATGGTACTATTGATTTTGTTAATCTCACATATGGAGACATAATATCTTCTATTAATAGAACTGGTCTGATTATGTGTAATGATTTAAGATTAAAAAAGCAATTAGAAAAAGAAAAGAAATTTGCTACAAAAGAATTAGGTACCTTTTGTGAACAGTTTGGTTATTCTCCATTATTAGCTCCTTCTACAAGACGTAAAAAAGTAAAAAGAATTTATAAAACTTATCCAACTAAGAAAAGAAAATATAAAAAACCTTACAAAAAGCCAACAGAAAAACAAGTATATAAGAAACCAGTAAAGAATACAAAAAAGTTTAATAAAAAGAAAAAACAAATTGTCTGCTATAAATGTGGAAAGAGTTGGACATTATGCATCAAATTGTAAAGTCAAAAAAGAAATTAACGAATTGGATATATCTGAAGAATTAAAAGAAAAATTACTGAATATTTTTATACAATCAAGTGAGGAAGATGAAATTTCTACAGAAGATGAAATTTATCAATTAAAAGATTCAAGTTTTTCAGAACAATCTTCAGATAACGAATCAGAAGAAAATGAGATTCATGTTTGTAATTGTCTAGATAAGAATAATTGTATCTGTAACAAAACTATTAATGTATTATCATCACATGAAAATATT
The DNA here is from genome assembly GCA_011037825.1 of Carya cathayensis. Lineage (NCBI taxonomy): Eukaryota > Viridiplantae > Streptophyta > Magnoliopsida > Fagales > Juglandaceae > Carya > Carya cathayensis. The sequence continues at coordinate 845,302 of QGSO01000201.1, forward strand.
ATATTAGAATTAATAGATAAAATTAATAATCCACAAGAAAGGAGAGAATACTTAGAAAAATTAAAAGATACTTTTACAGACTCTAAACCTTTTGAACCTAATTCAAACCCCTCATCATATGATTTCTTAGAAATAGTAAATAGATTTCAATCAGATAAACAAAATGTTACTTTAAAAGACTTACAACAAGAAATTAATGAAATAAAGAAAGAAATTAGAAATTTGAAAGCTTCCAATACTAAACTTGAAGTTTCTCAATGAACAATTATTACAAGAAATAATATTATTAAAAATAGATAAAAATAATGACACTCCCTAAAAAAGGAACAAGGAGAAAGCTCAACAAAAATTACTAAAGAAGAATCAGATAATTTTATAAATATACTTAATAAAATGAATTTTCAAAAATGGTATACTGAAGTTAACTATTTCTATTAATGAAGAATTTTCCTTTTCTAGCAATTGCTTTATTAGATACAGGTGCAGATTTAAACTGCATACAAGAAGGAATAATACCCTCTAAATATTTTGAAAAAACAAAAGAGACATTATCTCAAGCTAATGGAGCAAAATTAAACATAAATTATAAATTATCAAATGCACATATATGTAATAAGTGGAATTTGTTTTAAAACAACATTTATTCTAGTAAAAAATATTAACACCAAAGTAATATTAGGAAACCATTTCTTGCCTTACTTTACCCTTTTTCTGTAACAGAAGAAGGAATTTCCATCTAATGTATTAGGAAAAGAAATTCAATTTAAATTTTTATTTCCTCCAGTCTCTAGAGAAATTAATTCCTTAAAAGAAGTCTCATTAACTCAAAGAAATTAATTTTTCTAACAAAAGTTAAGATTAAAAGGAAAGAAAAACAAATAAATTTCTTAAAACGGGAATTAAAATATAAAAGAATTGAAGAACAATTAAAAGATCCCTTATTAATTCAAAAAATTAATAATTTTAAAAATATAATTGAAAAAGAAGTATGTTCTACATTTACCTAATGCTTTTTGGAGTAGAAAACAACATATAGTTGAATTACCCTATGAAAAAGAATTTTTTGAAAAGAATATTTCTACTAAAGCTTTTGTGTATTTTATTTTTAATGTTTATTTAATTTTCATAACTTTGTGTTGAATCTTTAATTTGGAGTTTTTCAAATATTTAGTGCATACTTGTTATTTACTTTCTAATCTAGTTTAAATTCTTAATTTAGATTCATTAATTTCTGAATTTAATCTATTAGTCATTTACATTCCAAGTCGACAATCAAAAATCTAAAAACATGAATCTAGTCCATGACTAGTAAAATTTCCATCCATTGCACATACCATCCAATTATTTTCTCTTTGTGAAGTTTTTCACAATTTTTCAACGAGTTTAAATTTTGAGTAAACTTTCCCTGAGGAGACGATCTAGGAATTTATTCCTTATTATTACACGACATCCTCCTGCACTTGGGATAGCATTAGTGCTACTCATTTTTGAGTGAGTCAATGCCCAAATATTTACCCTAAGTAAAGAAGAATTTAAAATTAATAAAGAATATCTTAAACAAGATTATATGAAGGAAGAAAATAAACAAAAAAGATTTTTATTTTTCTCAACTTTCTCAAAATTAGAAAGAGATTATATCCAAACAAAATATTATGAATATTTAGAAAGCATACAGATTAATATACCCTTCTTCACATGGTTTGAAATATATAAATCAAATCAATTATCGACTATAAATAGAACTACTAATCAATGGACTAAAGCAGAAAATAATCAAATTATTTATGAGGAATATCCTCCTTTCGAAGCTATTAGGTATAATCAAAGAAATACACAAATATTAGCATCACCAATAAAGAGATTAACTTCTCCAGAAACTAAAAATACTAATAATATAATACAACAAAATAATTATACTAATTTATATTTAAAAACCATGAGTAAACAATTAGAAAGAATCAAAAACATAATATCTCCTATTAAAACTCCTGTTAAAGAAGCTAAAGAAATTCCTTTATTTATTCCCCATGAAATACCTGCTCATTTAAAATGCAGTTTTACTAAAGCCAAAGATGATTTACTAGAACAAATTTCTAGCAAACTAGAAAAATTAAATCTTGATAATAATAATGCATCCACTTCAAAACAACCTCATATTAATGTACTAAGCAAAACAGATTCACCTGAAATATCTGACTCTGAAATAAATAATATTGAAAATCAATTTAAAGAATTACAAATAAATAAGATTAGAAGTGATCATCGAAATTTAGATCTTTCTAGAAATTCTGCTAAGCATACTTCCATTACTCGTAATTGGTATCCAAGGCCTACCCCTCCGGATATACAATTTGAGGAAAGAGAACATATAGTGCGATCTGTGTGACGCCCCCAAATCCTCCCGCACTGACACGGGGAAATCGAGACGTCTGGATGGTGACAACACGGGTCACCACCCTATCGACGAGTGCCGAGTGTGTGTAAAAGCAACAAATGTGCACGAAGAAACACGTAGCGGATAACAAAGTCATATAACTAAGTATCAGAATTTTTCTTAGTTTAATACAAAGCTGTTCAAAACATACGTAATAAAATATTACAAATTACAAATATAGTTTCAAAGCCAACTACAAAGCATAGACTCCAACTCAGTACTCTAGCGGAGCCGCATCCTCGGGCTCAGCCTCCTTCTCTTCCTCGCACTCTGCACCAAAATCTACGGTATCAAAAATGGTGCCACAAGTAAGTAAGATCCAAACACCACTAAATAAAAAAACATATTAAACTCAAACAATATGCATGAAAGAATGCAATATACATAACCCATAAAACACATTTTTCCACGCACGCCAAAATCTCATTTTGGCCCAAAATATATCCTTTGAACACAACCTCGCCATTATCCCCGATAATGGCCCAAAAACCAAACCGTCAGAGCACTGTAGGCGGGAATCGCAGGCGAGATTCTACCACCGTCCCTACTTACCACCATCCCTACTCACCACCGTAGGCGGGAATCACAGGAGGGATTCTACTACCGTCCCTGCTTACCACCATCCCTACTCATCACCATAGACGGGAATCACCGGCGGGATTCTACCACCATCCCTGCTTACCACCATCCCTACTCACCACCGTAGGCGGGAATCACAGGCGGGACTATACCACCTTCCCTGCTTACCACCATCCCTACCCACCCCCGTAGGCGGGAATCACAGGCGCGACTATACCACCGTCCCTGCTTACCACCATCCCTACTCACCACCGTAGGAGGGAATCACAGGCGGGACTATACCACCATCCCTACTCACCACCGTAGGCGGGAATCACAGGCGGGACTATACCACCATCCCTGCTTACCACCATCCCTACTCATCACCATCCCTACTCATTACCGTAGGCAGGAATCACAGGCGGGACTATACCACCATCCTTGCTTACCACCATCCCTACTCACCACCGTAGGCGGGAATCACAGGCGGGATTATACCACCATCCCTGCTTACCACCATCCCTACTCATCACCGTAGGCGGGAATCACAGCCGGGACTATACCACCATCCCTGCTTACCACCATCCCTACGCATGCCTTTGACTCAAACCAATCAATCCAATCGTTCACATATATCATAAATCAGTTCTTGCTTACAAGCCCATTTTTCATTCACAAACACATGTACATGCATACAATTACACAAAAATCCGGTTTTTCCTTTTTAAACATGAAAATGTGAGCACTATACAATGCAAACATCAAGGCACAAATATCTTAAACAAATATCAACATCAACCAAACAACTCCATCCTCAATCCATCCGACCCCCGAACTCCTCGGACTCCGTCCAGAATCAACCAACCAACCAGATAATTTATTGTAAGAGTAAAATATATTTAAATCTAAAAGTAGAGTTTGGAAAATACTTACAGCGCTATAAGGTATTTTTCGAAAGCTCGCGGCGTTGCAAACGGCGGAGGAAAAGCAACGTAACAGTGTATTTTACACTGTGGCCGTGGGTAATAAATTACCCACTTTTGAACGGGGACAAACCAAGGCACGAAATTGATAGGGAATGGCCTTGAGATATTTATGAAGCTAAAGGAAGTGAGCTTTGGCCGTGGGTGGCGGTGGAAACGGCGGTGGAAGGCCAAAAAGGGGCTGAACGGAGTTGAGCTCGTGGGAGCTGCTCTGGCAACGGAGCGGGGCTGAAATTAGATGGGTTAGGTCGGCAAGAGGTAGAGGAAGAAGCTGTGAAGAGATGGTGGCCGGAGGTGGTGCGACGGCGCCGAAATCGGTGAAAAACCGTGTGGCTTGGAGGAGCTCGCGGTGGCTAACGGTGGCTCGGATGGAAGTGAAACTTGGTGGGGATGTTCACCGGTGAGAGGGGAAGAAAACTGGGTGGGTGGTGTAGGCCACGCCACCGGCGAGCGGCGGTTCTGGGCGGCGAAAGAATCTGGCGATAGGGGTGGAAAACAGGCTGGGGCAGCAACTTTAAGCCGTGCGTGGCGGCTAACGGCTAGTCCGATGGCTCTGAAAATTGGTGGGGATGATGTTTGGTGGGAGGGGAAGAAAATGGAGGGGGTGGTGTACGACACAGCGGCCGGACGGCGATGCAATGGGCGGCCGAAGTGTGGGCGACGGGAAGGAGAAAAGAGAAGGGGAGAGCGCGGGGAGAGAGAACCGGGGAAGAAAAGAAGGAGAAAAAGAAAGAAAGGAAAGAAAAGAAGAAAAAGAAAAAGGAAAAGGGAAAAATAAAAAGAGAAAAGAAAAGAAATGAGGTCAAATTCTCACTCCGGAATCCAAAAACTGATCCGCCGAAAACGATTTTAAAAACCGTAAAATGATTAAAATAAATTAAACACAACATCAAATAAATAAAAACCCAATTAAAATACATTAATTTAAAATAAAAGAACCAATATATTAATTAAATTAAAAACACTCATTCAGTGAAAATACACGTAAAAACGGGGTATCACAATATGCTTTTGCACCAGATGCATTATATGAATGGAATATAGATGGATTATCTGAATATGAAATATTAAATCATTTTCAAGAAATGATTATGGTAGCAAATGTTTATAAAGCCAGTGGGCGGTCAAATCATTATGTAGCACATGTTCTGGTTACAGGTTTTACTGGCCAACTAAAAGGCTGGTGGGATCATTATCTTACACAAGAACAAAGATTAGCAATATTAAATGCTTACAAACATGATGAAAATATGTAACAGATTAAGATGGAAGATGGTCAACGTATAGAAGATGCTGTTAATACTCTAATATTTATATTAACAAAGCATTTTGTGGGTGATCCTTTTCAATTTAAAGAAAGAACTAGTGATTTATTAATTAATTCAAGATGTCTTCAATTATCCGATTTTAGATGGTATAAAGATGTTTTTCTAACTAAAGTTATGATCAGAGATGATTGTCAACAACCATACTGGAAGGAAAAGTTCATAGCCGGACTACCATATTATTTCACCCAAAAGGTACGAGAATCTTTAGTAAAATCAGATGGTACTATTGATTTTGTTAATCTCACATATGGAGACATAATATCTTCTATTAATAGAACTAGTCTGATTATGTGTAATGATTTAAGATTAAAAAAGCAATTAGAAAAAGAAAAGAAATTTGCTACAAAAGAATTAGGTACCTTTTGTGAACAGTTTGGTTACTCTCCATTATTAGCTCCTTCTACAAGACGTAAAAAAGTAAAAAGAAATTATAAGACTTATCCAACTAAGAAAAGAAAATATAAAAAACCTTACAAAAAGCCAATAGAAAAACAAGTATATAAGAAACCAGTAAAGAATACAAAAAAGTTTAATAAAAAAGGCTTACCGAGGACTCCCAGTGGAAAGAACTCAGTTTGGGTAATTGTTGATCGACTGACTAAGTGTGCTCATTTCTTACCGGTCAATAATGCGGATTCTCTGGGAAAATTGACCCGCTTGTATGTAAAGGAAATAGTGAGACTACATGGGATACCCAAGAGCATAGTGTCGGACAGAGATCCAAGGTTCACCTCCCATTTTTGGAAAGAGTTTGCAGGCGGCTTTAGGTACTAAATTAAAGTTTAGTACTGCTTATCACCCCCAGACAGACGGCCAATCAGAGCGCACGATTCAAACTCTTGAAGATATGTTGCGAGCTGTGCTTTAGATTTTCAAGGAAGTTGGGAGAATCACGTGCCACTCATAGAATTCGCGTATAATAACAGCTTCCATGCATCCATCCAAATGGCTCCTTATGAAGCTCTGTATGGTAGAAAATGCAGATCACCCTTATGTTGGGATGAAGTCGGGGAGAAGAAAATAATTGGACCCGAGATAATACAGGATATGCAAAATCAGATTCAGATTATAAGAGATAACATGGCTGCAGCGCAAAGTCGTCAAAAGAGTTACGCGGATACCAGGAGGAGAGAATTGTCTTTCGAACAAGGCGATTGGGTTTATCTTAAGGTCTCTCCCATGAAAGGAGTTAAGCGTTTTGGGAAGAAGAGGAAGCTGGATCCGAGATATGTTGGACCTTTTCAGATTTTGGAGAAGGTAGGGTCCGTCGCTTACAGAGTTGCTTTGCCAGAATATTTTGGGGATATACACAATGTCTTCCATGTATCGTCTTTAAAGAAGAGCTTTGGACAACAAGAGCCACGCTTTGTCGACCCAGAGAATATTCAGTTGCAACCGGACCTTACTTACGAGGTGGTTCCATCGCAGATCATGGATTGGAAGGAGCAACAGTTAAGGTCTAAAACGATATATCTGGTTAAGGTGGCCTGGGGAGATCCGTTAGCTCAAGATTTCTCCTGGGAGCGAGTGGTGGACATGAGGGAGCAGTACCCCTACTTGTTCGAGTGATGACGGTACGTCTCTTAATCTTGGTTGCAGTTGGTTTTATGTGGAATTATATGGCTTGTTTCAAGTTGGTGTTCGGTCCTGCAAATTTCGAGGACGAAATTTGTTTTAAGGGGGGGAGGATGTGATGACCCGCTTTTATGTGTATTTTCACTGAAGGAATATTTTAATTTAATTAAATATTTTATAGTGCTTTTATTTTAAATTATCGAGTTTTAAATGGATTTTATTGGCTGTTGGATTTAAATTGTGATTTAATTTATTTTGGCTTGTTTTTGGTTTTAAAAATTTAAATAGTTGGTTTTTACTAGTTATTTATTTTATTTTAGCTTATTGATGTGTTTAAAATATTTTAGTGGTGTTTATTTATTTATTTGATGTAGTGTTAATTTATTTTAATCGTTTTATGTTTTTATACCGTTTTCGGCTGATCAGTCTTCGGACTTCCAACGTGAGGACTGGACCTCATTAATTTCCTTCATCTTTTCTTTTCCTCTTCTTTTTCTTTTTTCTCTTTTTTTCTTTTTTTCTTTTTTCCTCTCCTCTCCCGTTCGGCTCTCTCTCTCTCCCCGCGTCTCTCTTTCTCTCTCTCTCCTCACCCACGCGTCCACCGGCCACCAACCCAGGCCCGCCGTTCGCCGGCGTCGTGCCCGACGCCACCCCTGCCGGTCGACTCCCCTCCGGCCGGTGATCATTCCCTCCGACTCCCAGCCCCAACCGGCCGGCCGTTTGGCCGGAAAAAGCCCAACAAGCCGCACGGCTTGAAGCCCGATCCGCCGCCGTCGCTCCACCTCCGGCCACCACCTCTTCACCACTTCTTCCCCTACTCCTTGCCGACCTAACCCACCCATCCCCGGCCTCAAACGGTCACCGGAGCGGCTCCCACGAGCTCAACTCCGATTTGCCCTTTTTCCGCCCCTACCGGCGTTTTCGCCGCCACCCACGGCCAAAACTCACTTCCACTAGCTTCATAATCATCCCTAGACCATTCCCTATCAATTTGGTGTCTTGGTTTGTCCCCGGTCAAAAGTGGGTATTTTGCGACCCACGGTCACTTCGCGCCGAACCTTCTAAAAATCCTATATAGCGCTGTAAGTATTTTCCGAACTCTACTTTTAGATTTAAATGTATTTTACTCTTTTTTC
>QGSO01000201.1:861605-893090 GCA_011037825.1 Carya cathayensis
ACTACAAAATCCATAGAGACGTCATCCCATTTCCATTCAGGAACAGGTAGAGGCTGGAGCAAACCTGCTGGTCTTTGATGCTCGGCCTTGACTTGACGGCAAGTGCCACATCTCTCAATATACAAGGCAATATCCCTCTTCATTCCTTCCCACCAATAATTTTTCCTTAAGTCCCGATACATTTTGGTGCTACCCCACTACAACGTTTTTGGTGTTTTGCGGGGTGCAAAGAGGCCGCAATTCCCCTGCTTTCTCGCAGATTCAGATGGAATGCTGCAAGTTCCATTCACCGCAAAACCGTCGGGAGTAAAGCGTCTGGTCCGAGTACTCTCGGTGAATCCATGAAGTTGGCCGCAGTTGCGACAGATTTTGCTGCGGATCTTCCCCGCAGTAGAACTCGATTGACAATGAGGGTTTGAAGGGCAATTTCGGTGGATACTCGCCGAGAGGACTGGTAATTACGGCCATCGTTTGGGGCACCGCAAATGCAACGAATCGGCGAGGTTTGGGTCACCGAAATTGTTCATCCTGTTGCCGCCGATCTGCCCCCGCAGCAATTATTCATTCGGAAATTTCTCTGTTTGGGCAATTACGGCCACACCTTGTGACGCTGCCATTTTCCACCTGCTACGAGTTATTGGGTCACCGCAATAGGTACAGCTGTAGAAGAACGGGCGTGTGGTGGATTTGCAGAACGCTGGAATTCTTCATGAGTACATGCGGGCAGGGGTGAGTCTGCAGGAAATGCTAAAAGCTAACCGCCTTGCAAAACCCCAAAAGTATGTCGATTTGTATTTGCGGTGAGTGATTTCTCTCAAGTAAAGGCTTCAAACCAACAGAATTAATTTTGTTGTGGGTTAAATATTCAATCAAAATAGAATTAAAATTCCTTGTTAATTTTTTTGTTGGATGCAGAAAGTGATCTATGTTTGGATTTCTATGCTTTTTTCAAAATTAGCCTTTTTCCATCATAATACGTACGGTTGGAACTGAATGATCTCATGTATCCAACCATTACTTTTGGCCCTGCATGCTGTCACCAATTTGTGAATTGATAAACTGCTGTCAAAAATTTTAGTCAGTTTTCATACCATAGATTTATTGTCCAGATGTGTACAATATTGATCCTTTGGCAATATACCCATTTTATGTTTTGTATCAATTGAAATGAGTCCATCATGTAAATAAATGACATCCATTTGTACAATAGCGAAATGAGCATCAACATGAGCCCAGCTTTTATGAACAATTTCCTGGCATTTTATTACTCTGCCAAGCCTGTTTTTATTAGATATTTATTTTTTGATTTAATGTAGGAAATTGACGCCATGTTTGCATACTACCTAAGCACCCTATATTGAAAACAAGTCATTAATTTTAAACTGTATAATATTACCATCCATATTTCATACAAGCTTGAATCAACATCTCATTTACTTTCACATCATACATTCTAGCAGGTACAACTATTAAATGTCATGCAAATGTTCAAGCTTATATTCCCCTATACATACTTATACTAAACATATTATATAAATGTGCCACTCATTGGATAAGTGGTCAACATTTCTATACATTTAAACCTGGGAGTGAAGTCTATAACTAGCTAGCATCCTGCAGTCAGGCTCATTCGTGCATCATAAAATCTGTTTGCTTCCCTAAGTAAGTAACGTGAGAGGTACCTGCAATTTACAGAATGAAAACAAGTCTGACAGTCAAAACTTTATTTGTAATCTACATGACGTCATTCAACATGCATATTGAGTTTAGAATCAACTTATGCCTATACTCCAATAAATAGTTAGACAAAATTAAATTTTGTCCTATTAATCTATATTCCCTCAAGTTGCAGGTTTTACATTCTGCAAACCTTCCTCATGAATGTTTGTGACAACCTCCTTGTACTTGGCATCACATGAGTATCCAATGTAGACAGAATAATTTTTCTCACATTTTGCAGTTAAGCTTTAAACTTGATATAATGCACTGCCAGCTGGTATTAAAACTGCATCTAGTATGAACATTTTCAAAGTGGGCTCTAGAGATTGATCTTTTTATTTTAACTAGTAAATTGATTTAGACTAAGGGAACTAATTATTCATCCCCTGCAATAATTTCATTTTAAAAACTGCTGCTGTATGAATTGGAGGAACTAGCAATCCTACATGTTCTTAGAGAAATGCAATATTAGTAGCATAGTCAAGATTCCACATGGATACGTTTCACACCAAACATCCAAAGGAGTCAGATCCAATACATCAGGGAACAACAATTACATGCATAGATTTCTAAAGTAAAGATTAATCTATATTCTCTCAAGTAAAGATTTTTTTTTTTCCTTCAAACATTATCTTACTAGCAATAAAAACCATGACACATCAATAGGAAGGGGTTTTAGAGCATACTTACAAAGTTTTACACAAACCTTTAATTCTGATGAATCACAGATCCTTGGAACAACAAACTAATGATAAAAGATGAGCCGGTACTGATGCCATTCCTGTAAAACTAAACCAGCTCCATTCACCTGCACCATTTTGACTTTACAAAATATGTTTCTTCACACCAAAAATTAGTAAGACTTCTTAACAAAATATCAAAATAACTCCCAGTTCATAAACTCATCCAGCTAAAGATCTCATTCAGTGTCTCTATTAGACACTCTTTGAGATGTTGAGTCATTCATCCTCTGGTCAAAGGACATTTGCCAGACCAATAATTGTCGTACATCCCTTTTCATATCTTCCAATTCGGTCTTGTACTTCAATGCCTCATTTTTATTCTTCTCATTTTCTAGAGCCAGCTCCTCAAGTTGTGCATTCATAGCTGATGGTCTACTCTCACTTATAAAAGAACCACCAAGTCCTCTTGTATAACCAGACCTGTGTCCAAGCACATCTCTGAATATCACTTTTGCAGCCTCATCTGTGCGCTCCTCAGGCTGAATCTCATCTAATTTCTCACACATCGCATTCTGATGCAAATGGTTAATGATCTTCAAACATGCCTATTTCTGGTGCATATTAAAGCTTTACAATTGTTTTTCTGCTAATAAAATCAAAAAGTGCAGCAGCATATGGGGTTTGCCAATTTTGGGGGGTCTGAATTGGCAACTCTCTTACTGGCTCAATGTTCATTTCAGTATTCCAGGGTTGATAGCTTTGTCCTGGAGATTCTTAATGCTGACTTTGACCCACATGATCAAAAAAGCAATCGCAGATAGATATGGAAACTTGTTACTTAGATTAAACTGTTGTACTATTTTTTATATTAATGTTGGCTGTGTTTCCCTGATGCTATACTATCTGTTGTTGAACAACAGTTCATGCTAGTTAGTCGTATGTAAAATCAAGATCCAATAGTTATATGAAATCGAAATATAGTCATAGAAGACATGGAAGTTTTAAATTTGTGAAATACTCAATGGCTCTAGAAGGGGCAAAAAATGAAAGATGCGTTATTAAACATAATCGGAAAAAAAGAAAATAAAAAAAGGCCAATGTTGTCAGATAAGCTTGAGAAAAATCAGAAAAATACCAAACAGATGAAAGCTAGAAAGAGAATTGTAAAATTATGGACAAGCATCTGAATGCAAAAGCCGTAAATTCAGTGATGCAAATGAAGATTCACTAACAATTTAATCTGAATATAAACTAGTATCTGAAAGCAATAATGAAAATGGAAATGAACCCAAAAAAATCTAGTAAAATACATATATCTAAAACAGAGAGACATAGACACGGAATGAAGGATAGAAATACCAGAGATTGGTGAAAGGATAGGAGATGTCCAGATGAGATTAGGACCGAGTGGAGAAGCCGTGTGGGATGGTGGCCGGGACACGATGGGGCAGCCTATAGACAGAGAGGGAGTGAGTGAGAGAGAGAGAGAGAGAGAGAGAGAGAGAGAGAGAGAGAGACGGACGGTGAGCAATAAAGAGAGAGATAGGTTGGAGGAAACTTACTGGCTAGGCGAGGAGGCGACGGCTTGCAGCAGGAAAGCCGATCTGCCACAGCGCAACTTCAAATTTCCGTGGAGATTTTCGGCGAATTTACACAGCGTTGTTTTCTCAGATGGTTTTCAACGTGAACGAACCAAAACTTGTCTGATGGAGGGGGTTGCACATCTCTGTTTCGGTGGTTAAGGCAGGGGGGCTCCGCACGGCTGGTTCATGCGTGGTGGTGGAGGCTATTTTTGGGAAGCTTCCTGGTGGTTTGCAAGGTTGCCCCGAGACTGGTGGGCGGTGAAGACCGATCGACGGGTTGCTTGGGTTGGGAATTGCAGAGTACCCATTTTTCGGAGTGACGAAATTTGCGGAGAGGATGCCCCTTTCCACGCTTCTGGCATCACGTGTCGATAACCATGTCGCCGTAACAAAAGTGAGTCGCTATTCCAGGCTCACTCACGCTATTATTAGTTGTGATGAGTCAAAGTCACCGCAATAAATTTCTTTGATGGCGAATTTTTCTCTCGCCACAACAAGAAAGCGGCTACAGTAATACGTGGTCTGTTACTAGGAAACCTGTCTCGCCCCTTCTAAATTTGGCAGCAACAACTGATAATTCTTGTAGTGCCCGGATGAACGAAATAGGGAGCCGCGTGAGGCTCCGCCAAAATTCGCTCCTTAAATTCTGAGTCCTTAGGAATTACTCTACGATCTCGGAATCGAAGAATCCCATCTTTATCCAAACTGTAGTGCAACGACCCTCTAGATTTTCTGACCCTTTTTCTAATGTCCAACAGCTTCGGATCTTTTCTCTGAAGAGTCTTCAATTCTTCAAAATCAATTACCCGAATATCAAGAATTGAAGATATCACTTCCTCTTGCTGCGAACTTCCAATAAGGAGCCTTCTCAACCCGCAAAGTAAAGAATCCACTCCAGAAGATTCAGCTTCATCCTCTAAGTGTGACTTCCGGCTCAAGGCATCTGCAACTACATTTGCTTTTCCTGGGTGGTATTTAATCTCGCACTGATAGTCGCTTATTAGCTCTAACCATCTCCTTCGCCTCATGTTGAGATTCTTCTGAGAAAATAAATGCTTCAGACTCTTGTGATCGGTGTAGATCTCACAAACTGCTCCATATAAAAAGTGTCGCCAAATCTTAAGGGCAAACACTATTGCGGCCAATTCCAAATCATGTGTCGGGTAATTCTTCTCGTGGTCTTTCAGTTGACGAGACGCATAAGCCACGACCCGTCCTCCTTGCATGAGAACACACCCCAAACCAAATTTAGATGCATCACTAAAAACAACAAACGGCTCAAGCGGTTTTGGGAGTGCTAAAACTGGCGCAGTTGTCAATCTGTTCTTCAATTTTTGGAAACTCCTCTCGCACTTGTCTGACCAAACAAACTCTGCATTCTTTCTAGTCAAAGCGGTGAGAGGACCGGATAATCGGGAAAATCCCTCTACGAATCTTCTATAGTATCCAGCAAGTCCCAAGAAACTTCGGATCTCGCGCACAGTCGATGGACGCGGCCATGATAAAATAGCTTCCACCTTACTGGGATCAACTTCCACCTTACTTTAAAATTGTTGAAACAGACGCCTCTGATCTTGGTTATGGAGGAATTTTGAAACAAAAATTATCAAGTGAAAAGGAACAAATTATTAGATTCCATTCAGGATGCTGGAATCCTGCACAAAAGAATTATAGTACTATTAAAAAAGAAATTTTAGCCATTGTATTATGCATTTCTAAATTTCAAGATGATCTTTTAAATCAAAAGTTTTTACTTAGAATTGATTGTAAATCAGGCAAGGAAGTTTTAATTAAAGATGTTAAAAACTTGGCTGCCAAACAAATATTTGCAAGATGACAAGCTATTTTAAGTATTTTTTATTTTGATATTGAGCATATTAAAGGAGATTCTAATTCTCTTCCTGATTTTCTATCCCGAGAATTCTTACAGGGAAAATCATGTATTCCTCAAAGTCCAGAGTGAAATCCAAAACATCCTATGCCAAACAACCTTCTCCTCCTTACTCTTCACCTTGCCCTTCTGTTACACCAAAACCCTATACAGTATTAGGGACATTACCACAAAACATTAGGACAACCTATAATCTATTTTCTCCATTATCCTCTTCTAAATTACCTACATATTCAAAAGCTGTTTCTTCTTCTTCCTCTGGCTCTAGTCCTTCCCAAATTATCAATCCTCTATTATTACCAGATTGGCATTATGTTCCCCAAAATATTACTAAGATCCAAAATTTCTATGAATTTATTTTGGTAGACACAGATTCCATTATTATTTCTGAAATTCCCTGTTCTCTACAATCTCAACCTTCTCCACCTGCAACTCCGATTATTGCATTCCACAAAGTTACTATTAAGCAGGTTCTTACCATTGAACAATGGGGAAAAAGTCCATATTTGACAAGAAAATTTTCTCAGCCGTATGATCCTCCTTACTTCGATTATTATGATTACTAGCAAGCATGGAACAAGACATTTTTAAGACAACAAAAATTTGCGCCACTCCTGGTTTCTTCATTTTGACAAATTACAGGAAATTAAAACCCTGCCACGATGGTTCTTATTATAGTGGGATTAGTTTGGACCAGAATCTCTTATACTCCCTCCTCCTCTCCATGAGAGTCTTCAGGCTTTCACATTACAAAATGAATATCCACCCTCATTATCACACTGTCCACCACTTCTCCTTTTCTTTCTTAAAACCAAATTAAATTGGATTATGAAGTGGGAATATGTCATTAAACCTCATCCTTCTCTTAAAAACATTATGTTCTTGGCCCGTCAAGTTTCTGTAAAATGGTGGGAACAGTACAATTATGATCATGTTGTAAAAATGTTCTCAAAGATTACCAAGGCTCCTGAAGTTCTTGTTCAAAGAAGCAGATTCCAAGCTCAATTAGCAACGATTACCAATAAAAAAGATTTGAAAAAATTAGCTGAGGCAATGTCACAAGTCTCAGATAGTGATGAAGAAGAAGACCATCAAGTCAGATTATCTCTAGCACAGCAGACAACATCATCACCATTACAACAGGCTTCTCCCTCTCAACAGGCCTCTCATTCCCATGAGAATTCTCCATATTATCCTTCGCATCTGATGGATTCTTAAGATCCGTTTGAATTAGAATTGGTGTGACGCCCCCAAATCCCCACGCACGGACACGGGGAAATCGAGACGTCCGGATGGTGACAACACGGGTCCCCATCCTAACAACGAGTGCCAAGTGTGTGTAAGCAACAGAAGTGCACGAAGAGACATGCAACGGATAGCAAAGACATATAACTAAGTATCAGAATTTTTCATAATTAAAATACAAAACTGTTCAAATCATACATAATAAAATATTAAAAAAACAAATATTGTTTCAAAGCCAACTCCAAAGCATAGACTCCAACTCAAAACTCCGGCAGAGCCGCATCCTCGGGATCAGCCTCCTCCTCCTCGATCTCTGCACCAAAATCTACGGTACCAAAAATGGTGCCGCAGGTAAGTAAAATCCAAATACCACTAGATAAAAACATATTATAACTCAAACAATATGCATGAAAGAAAACAACGCACATGTCCCATAAAACAACATTTTTCACAGACGCCAAAATCCCATTTGGCCCAAAAGCATTTCCTTTAATCATATCCTTGCCATTATTCCAGATAATGGCCCAAAAACCAGTCTTGCCATTTTCCTAGAAAATTGCCCATTAACCAACATCAGAGCAGTGTAGGCGGGAATCGCAGGCGAGACTCTACCACCATCCCTG
The DNA here is from genome assembly GCA_011037825.1 of Carya cathayensis. Taxonomy (NCBI): domain Eukaryota; kingdom Viridiplantae; phylum Streptophyta; class Magnoliopsida; order Fagales; family Juglandaceae; genus Carya; species Carya cathayensis. The sequence continues at coordinate 869,350 of QGSO01000201.1, forward strand.
CTTACCACCATCCCTACACGTCGTGCACCGTAGGCGGGAATCGCAGGCGGGACTCTACCACCATCCCTGCTTACCACCATCCCTATGCGTCACGCACCGTAGGCGGGAATCGTAGGCGGGACTCTACCACCATCCCTGCTTACCACCATCCCTACGCGTGCCTTTGACTCAAACCAGTCAATCCAATCGTTCACATATACCATAAATCAATTATCGCTTACATGCCCAGTTTTCATTCACAAACACATGTACATGCATGCAATTATACGAAAACCCGGTTTTCCCTTTTTAAGGATGAAAATGTGAGCACTCTACAATGCAAACATCAAGGCACAATTATCTCAAACAAATATCAACATCAACCAAACAACTCCGTCCTCAATCCATCCGACCCCCAAACTCCTCGGACTCAGTCCGGAATCAACCAACCAGTCCAATAATTAATTGTAAGAGCAAAATATATTTAAATCTAAAAGTAGAGTTTGGAAAATACTTACAGCGCTATACGGTATTTTTTGAAAGCTCGCGGCGTTGCAAACAACGGAGGAACAACAACATAACAGTGTATTTTACACTGTGGCCATGGGTTGAGCTCGTGGGAGCTGCTCCGGCAACGGATCGGGGCCGAAATTAGGTGGGTTAGGACGGTAAGAGGTAGGGGAAGAAACTGTGAAGAGATGGTGGTCGGAGGTGGTGCGACGGCGCCGGAATCGGTGAAAAATCGTGTGGCTTGGAGGAGCTCGTGGTGGCTAACGGTGGCTTAGATGAAGGTGAAACTTGGTGGGGATGTTCACCGGTGAGAGGGGAAGAAAACTGGGTGGGTGGTGTAGGCCACGCCGCCGGTGAGCGGTGGTTCTGGGCGGAGAAAGAAATCGGCAACAGGGGAGAAAACAGGGCAGGGGCAGGGGCAGCAACTTCCAGGAGCTCGTGGCGGCTAACGGCTGGTCCGTTGGCTCTGAAAATTGGTGGGGATGATTTCTGGTGGGAGGGGAAGAGAATGGCGGGGGTGGTGTACGACACCTCCACCGGACGGCGGAGAAACGGCCGGCTGAACGAGCAGCGCCGGTAAGGGGAAAAGAGAAAGGAGAGCTGCGCGCGCACGGGGAGAGGAGGAAAAGAAGAAGAAGAAAAGGAAGGAAAGAAGAAAAGAAGAAAAAAGAAAAAGAAAGAAGAAGAAAAAGGGAAAAAGAAAAGATGGAGAAAGAAAATGGGGTCCAGTCCTCATTTCCGGAGTCTAAAAACAGATCCGCCGAAAACGATTTTAAAAACCGTAAAACGATTAAAATAAATTAAACACCACATCAAATAAATTAAAAACCAATTAAATATATTAAACACAACATAAAGCTAATATATAATAAATAACTAGTAAAAACTAACTATTTAATTTTAAATCCAAAAACAAGCTAAAATAAATTAAACAGCAATTTAAACTCAACAACGATTAAAATCCGATAATTTAAAATAAAATAATTATTATTTTAATTAAATTAAAATATTCCTTCAGTGAAAATACACGTAAAAACGGGGTGTCACATCCTCCCTCCCTTAAAATAAATTTCGTCCTTGAAATTGGCAAGATCAACTATCAGCGCCAAACAGATACAAGATACAACTCCGAACATATTTGAGAGATACATATCATCGACAACTCTCAACAAAACCAATGGTTAATAACTTCACACCATAAATCACTAATATCAATGACGTCTCTGCTTTACCTTCCCAACTTTCATCCTATTCCAACTTTGGTAACCTAATAGTCACTTTCAAAGTTATCCATCAATAAACAAAATTTGCACGACCAAATGATTAATCTCCCATTAAAACTTCGAATCACTACTAATTCCTCAAAATCAATACAAAATTTGCACTCTGATAATTCATCAAAATACTTAAAGGCTATATCCTCAAAAATTAATATCATGAAGTACATGCTCAATCCACACCTAATCACAAGAAAACCTTTACCACATTTCCATAGAAAATAATATACCTCCAAAAACCACAAATCTCCACTCATTCCTCAGTTGGCCATCGCTGCCCTAATCAAAAATCAACATTCTGCAAAAATACGTCCATGATTGTTGACAGAATTCAATACCCATCAACCTCAACATCCCAAAATGAAAACAAGCATCATCCTTTCAAAATAAAATTGCCACATCTCAGATAAGGAACATAACCTAAAAGGCTCGAATCTATATCGACCAACCCACAAGAGCGACTATGAACTTTTACCTGACAATCTATATTTAAAAGCTCATCACCTAAATTCTGAATATCATATAACCTAACAATGACTAATCTTAATATGAACCACCATAAAACTCACCAAAACATTATTGAAACCTTCTTGGTAACTTGCCCACTTATATCTACTTCCATAAGCCAGTATTTATACAACTAGTTTCTTCAATTGCACATCCCCATTAAATCTCAAGGCAGGCCATACTACTCAAATCTTCAATCCTCCAAAATTATTCCACATCACTCTAGAGTCCTAAAACCATATTACCTTCTGAATCTATTTATGTTATCCACCGTTGATGCCTAAGTTCCAACCTCCAAGATTTCATCATACACCACACATGACGACCCAACAATCTCTTTTCAAGTTAAATGAAAATGTCTATAATTCTCCCAACTGGACACTCAAATTCCAAAGGAAAGTATAGTCTCAAAATTTAAATTCCTATGTGACCTCAAGTCACAATTAATTCTTGAAGATAATCTCAATAATTAATGCCAACCATCACTCCAATTGGTAATCCGCTTCAACTGTTCACTCCGATCAACTCAAGAACTCGAAATTAAGATCTCTTAAATTTAATACTATCACATCTAATCCACTTCAGTACTCACCAAAGCCACTTCTCTCAAGTCAAAATGAGACTAGGATTTGTACTTTCCGAAATCCATACACCCTTACTACCACTATAAATGGATCTCATGTACCCTTAGCTGAGATTAATAATCATTCTAACGTATAAGTGATCCATCACTTCCATTTCCAACATCCGTACCTTATCCTCAAAATGAACAAAATTCATTTTCCAAAACCTGCATCATCCATTATCCTCAACTTGGTATGAATCAATCCTAAAACTTATCACTATAACCTCGAGCTATAACAATTATTGCCAACCAACATTCCATTGAGTAACATTGATTGAGCTGAGATATTGCATATTTTAGCTATTTAAAACCAATGTATTTCAATTGCTTCGTGACATTATTTATTGGTTTTAGATGAAAAAAATAGTTAATAAGCATAAATTCGAGTTATGATTTTTAATTGATTAATATCATGTTTATGCTTAATTTTATAACTATGATTTAATTGGACAATATTCCTCACATATATAATATTTTTTTAATAATCTATTTTCTTTTTAATTTATTTCGAGTGTATTTTTATTTCTTTATTTTCAGCTTAAATAAAATTCACGAGATCAAACGGTGAAGCTTTTACGTAAAGTCAAGAAGCAGTTTCACGTGTTGTCTGGGGGTGTTTTCGGTGGGCTATTGAATGCCGCTAAATGGGTCTTGGATGCAGAGTGTGAGGTGTTGAAGGACTTGGTGGAAAAGTATCCAAATTATACTTTAACTTTGACAGGGCATTCCCTTGGATCAGGTGTTGCAGCATTGCTGACGATGGTGGTGGTTCAGAATCAGGATAAATTGGGACACATTGAAAGGAAGAGGATTAGGTGCTATGCTATTGCGCCTGCCAGATGTATGTCACTGAATGTAGCAGTCAGATATGCAGATGTCATCAATTCTGTTGTGCTACAGGATGACTTCTTACCACGGACAGCCACACCCTTGGAAGACATTTTCAAGTCACTTTTCTGTTTGCCATGCCTGTTGTGCCTAAGATGCATGAGAGATACCTGTATACCTGAGAAAAAAATGCTCAAAGATCCAAGGAGGCTCTATGCACCCGGTCGCCTTTACCATATAGTTGAGAGAAAGCCTTTCAGGATGGGAAGGTTTCCTCCAGTTGTGAGGACTGCGATACCAGTAGACGGGAGGTTTGAGCACATAGTTCTGTCTTGTAATGCCACTTCTGACCATGCCATCATTTGGATAGAGAGAGAAGCTCAAAGAGCACTGGATTTAATGCTCGAGAAAGATCGGATCACAGAAATTCCAGAAAAGCAAAGAATGGAGCGGCAGAAGACTTTAGTTAGAGAACACACTGAAGAGTATAGAGCAGCACTACAAAGGGCTGTTACACTGGATGTGCCACATGCTTATTCTCCTAAACAGCTAGGAACACAACTCATGCATGCAGAAAAGAAATCAACACATGCACCGAACACATGCATCATTCACGGATGAAATCAGTTCAGCACATGCAGAAAACATGGAGCCCACACACATGCAGAATTCTCAAACATCAAGTGCAGCAGAAAAATAATGCAGGAAAATAGAAAACAGCATGCAGAGAAGTCAAGAAAAGCAGCAGTTCACTCACATACACAAAGCTGGACAGCAACCTACGGCAACAACACATGCAGCAGTTTCAAGCTGGAACTCATTGACAGCGCACCTGCAGAAAGACAAAGCAGAAACATGCAGCAGCATCACATGGACAGCAACTTGTAACATGCAGTCAACACATGCACATGCAAAAGGAAGAGAAGCAAAGTCATTCACGGATGAAAGCAGTGCAGCAGAAAAAGAAAATTAAACCTGGACAGCAGCAAAGAAAGAAAGTCTTTCACGGCATCTTCACTTGGACAGCAGCATCAATCACGGCAGCAACTTGCAGCAGCAAGTCTCTCATTCAGTCCACCGAAAGCAGCTCACGAAAAAAATGCAGAATTTCCACCGAAAGGAACTTGATGAAACACATGAAGACTCTATAAAAGGAGGGGAACTTACAGACTGCAGAGAAAAAGGAGAAAACAGACACATACTGAATTTACATATACTTGGACGTTGCAGCAGAAGCAATTTAGTTTTTTTTTTTATCTCTGTTTTCTATTTTTTTCATGTTCTTTGTATTCTGTTTGTTCCACACTAAAAAGGAGAGACAGAATTTTTAAACTTAGTTTTCAGTTTCATTTTCATTTTCATTCGGCAGTTGTTGTTCATTTTAATTCATTTTCAGTTTCATGCTTCTGTTTTAGTTCTCATTCAGCATCAGTTTATTTTACAGCTTTAATTTGAAACTTAAGGAAACAAGTTTTCTTTCCACGTTAAAGCAAGCTTTCTTTGTGTTCATCTAGGAAATAATCTCCTTGAGTGTTTATTTTATTTAGAGCTCAACTTCAATTTAAGTGTGTATTTTATTTGAAAGTTTAATTTAATTGAGAGTTCAATTTCTTTTAGGATGCATTTTATTTAGAGCGTTTATTTTATTTGAGAAATCATGTTATCTGGAAGTTCAGATTTTTGGAATGGAGAACGCAGTCTCCATTTCCAAATATCAAGTTTATTCCTTACAATTCCTGTTTTTATTTAATTTCAGTTTAATGTCTTATATTTTCATTGCACATTTAATTTCTGTCTATTTAAATTACTGTCATTTATTTTTTCTTGCACCTTTAATTTCTGTTTATTTAAATCATTATCATTTATTTTTCTCGCACTTGTAATTCCTCTATTTAGGTTAATGTCATTTATTTTCTTGCATCTTTAATTCCTATTATTTAAATTAATGTCATTTATTTTTCTTGCTCTTTTAAATTTCAGTCTATTAATTTCAGCAATTTTAATTTAGTTTCATGCATTTTAATTCCTTACTTTTCATTGCTGCACTCAAATCCGACAAATAAATCTAAAAATATGAATCTAGTCCATGACTAGTAACCTCTCCATCCATTGCACATACCATCCATTTGTTTTCTCTTTGTGAAGTTTTTCACATTTTTTTTTTTCAACGAGTTTAATTTTTGAGTAACTTTCCCTGAGGAGACGATCTAGGAATTTATTCCTAATTATTACACGACATCCTCCTGCACTTGGGATAGCCTTTGTGCTACTCATTTTTGAGTGAGTCAAGTTTTTGGCGCCGTTGCCGGGGAAAGTAGTTTAAATTTAAACTCGTTATTTTTTTTATGCTTCTCTAAACTGATGTTTCATGTCATGGGTAAGAGACAGTTCAAATAGGTTGCTTAGAGTCACATCGAGTGTTGATAGTAGTATACACAGCTTGGAGATAAATAGTTCGCCTGTCTTTTCTTTGAGTGAATCAGGTGGCGAAATTGAAATTGAATCGGAAAACATGGCTGCACCTGCACCACGCACTCTTAAGGACTATTTGCAACCCACTCGTACTACTACACCTTCATGCATTATTTTACCAGAAAATGCACCTAATTTCTCTATTAAGCATGGCATGATGTCAGTGATACCTCAGTTCCACGGGATGGATTCTGAGAGTCCCTACCAGCACTTGACAGATTTTGAGTTGGCTTGCGCCACATTTATCACTAGGGCTGTTACTGATGAGTTCATTAGACTTCGTTTATTTCCTTTCTCTTTAAAGGATAAAGCGAAGATTTGGTTTAACTCTTTAAGACCCAACTCTATTTCTAGTTGGTCTGATATGCAGCGTGAATTCTTACAAAAAATTTTTCCCTTTCAGAGAACTCAATTTTTGCAAGAGCAAATCAGCCAATTCAATCAAAGACCTGATGAGACCTTTCAGGCCAGTTGGGAAAAATTTAAGGATTTGATGAACATCTGTCCACATCATGGTTTTGAATCTTGGAGGTTGGTGAGCTATTTTTACACTGGCCTCACTCCGGAATGCAAGCAATTTGTTCAGACAATGTGCAATGGGGAGTTCTTTAGCAAGGAACCTGATGAAGCACTGTCATTTTTTGACTACCTTGCTGAGAGCGCGCAACAGTGGAACACTCGTACTGATCGAGTTCCATCAACAGCACAACCACTGAGGGCTATTTCTGGAGGAGGTAGATACGAACTTAAAGGGGACATTGATGTTCAAGCCCGAATAACTGCTTTAACTAGAAGAATGGAGGTCATGGAAATGGACAAAGTGAAAGCTGTGAAAGTAGCAGAGGCATGTTCTATATGTGCTGATTCAAACCATAAGACCAAAGACTGCCTGATAATGCCAGTATTTCAAGAAAGTGGGTCGGAGCAGATGCACTCAACTAACTGGGTGAATAGAGCACAGAATTAGCCTTTCTCCAACACATATAATCTGGGGTGGCGGAATCATCCAAATTTCTCATGGAGAAATGATCAACCTGGTCGGTCCCCACCACCTCAACAGCAACCATTTCATCAGAATGCTCCTCAGCATCAGTACCCGTCATATCAGAATCCTCAGAGCTATCCTCCTGTAGCTCCGCCTGGATTTCAACCTCATATGGCTGCACAGAGTTTTCAACCTTCATCATCTGCAAAGAAAACTCTAGATGACAGTATGGCACAGATGGCCAATACACTTCAACAATTCATGCAGATTCAGGCCACCACAAATAATCAAAATACTCAGGCCATAAATGAGTTGCGTGGCACTATGAACAAGATGAGCACAACCTTGAGCACCCTGGAGAAAGGGAAATTTCCAGCACAGCCTCAGCCTAATCCTCAAGTATACAGGCAGCAACAACAACAAGTGCATAATGTCTCAGGGGACGTTATTGAGACAGCAAAGGCAGTCCTTACTTTGAGAAGTGGGAAAGAAGTTTCCCGACCAGAGATGCCTATAGACACACAGGTAGTTGCTCCTGACACCTGAAGATGTAAGGAACCTGATGAAGTTGAGAAAGAACCAGAGTAGTGAGACCAGACTGAAGAAGCCTGTGAGTGTAGATGCTGAAACTAGTAAGGGATACCAACCTGTGGTTCCTCTATCCTCAGAGATTGGCAGCTGGCCAAAAGAACAAGTATCACACGGAGATTCAAGAGATTTTCAAGCAAGTGAAAATCAATATTCCACTCTTGGATGCCATACAACAAGTGCCTTCATATGCAAAATTTTTGAAGGACTTGTGTACAGTGAAGAGGAAGCTGAATGTAAAGAAGAAAGCCTTCCTGACGGAGCAAGTTAGTGCATTGATATTGAGCGAGACTCCTCAGAAGTTTGGAGATCCCGGCTCTCCCAACATTTCCATTATGATCGGCGAATCACGCATTGGGAGAGCTTTACTTGATTTGGGGAGTAGTGTGAACTTGCTACCGTTCTCAGTTTATGAACAGTTGGGATTGGGTGAGCTGAAAAAGACCTCCATCATGCTACAGTTGGCTGACAGATCAGTTAAGGTACCAAGGGGTATTGTAGAGGACGTGTTGGTCCAGGTGGACAAATTCTACTACCCAGTGGATTTTGTAGTTCTTGATATGCAGCAGCCAGCCTCCACTATTTACCAAGCTCCTGTCATCCTTGGAAGACCATTTCTAGCTACATCAAACGCTTTGATTAATTGCAGAAGTGGAGTGTTGAAGCTTACCTTTGGGAACATGGCACTTGAGTTGAACGTTTTCAACGCTTGCAAGATGCCAACACATTTTGATGACACAAGTGAATTGAATGCTGTGGAGAGTTTGACATCAACAGAGTCTATTTGCTCAACCTCTCCTTTCTCTGATGATGATTATATTTTTCAGACATCTGAATATTTACTTGATGAGAAAATTGATCATATCAATGAAAATGACTTTGAATTTCTTGATTATTTTGCAGATTCTTTACCACTTGAAGTACAATTTGCCGGAGCAAGATGGAAACCCCAGTTCGAAGCTTTACCACCACCAGACATGCTTAGATCTTCAGAGGAAGAAGTTCCCCGATTGGAACTAAAACCGCTTCCTCAAGATTTAAAGTATGCGTTCCTTGGACCTGAAGAAGGACTTTTCCGGTGGTGATTTCCTCAAAACTAAATCAGAAGGAGGAAGCCAAGTTGATTGAAATATTAAGAAAGCATCGAGGCGCAATTGGTTGGACAATAGCCGACATCAAAGGCATTGATGCCGCTATATGTACCCACAGAATTCATCTTGAAGACGATGCTAAACCAGTTCGTGATGCTCAACGTAGGCTCAATCCTACCATGAAGGAAGTTGTGAAAGAGGAAGTGCTTAAGCTACTCGCAGTGGGTATCATTTACCCCATCTCAGACAGTAAGTGGGTAAGTCCAACTCAAGTGGTACCAAAAAAATCTGGTTTAACTGTCATACAAAATGAGAAAAATGAGTTGATTCCAACTCGAATGGTTACTGGCTGGAGAATGTGCATTGATTATAGAAAACTTAATTCAGCCAGTAGGAAGGATCATTTTCCTTTACCATTTTTGGATCAAATTTTGGAAAGAGTGGCTGGTAATGCATATTATTGTTTCTTGGATGGCTATTCTGGTTATTACCAAATTGCTGTAGCGCCTGAGGATCAGGAGAAAACCACTTTCACCTGTCCTTTTGGCACTTTTGCTTTTACTAGAATGCCTTTTGGATTGTGTAATGCTCCAGCTACTTTTCAAAGATGCATGATGAGTATTTTTTCTGACATGATTGATGATATTTGTGAAATATTCATGGATGATTTCTCTGTTTTTGGAAAAGCTTTTGAAAGTTGTTTGCATAATTTGGCACGTATTCTCCAAAGATGTGAGGAAAAAAATCTTTTACTTAATTGGGAGAAGTGTCAATTCATGGTTACTCAGGGCATTGTTTTGGGACACATTGTTTCCTCTGAAGGTATAAAGGTCGACAAGGCAAAGATTGAATTAATATCTAAACTTCCTATTCCTAGGACGGTTAGGGATATTCGTTCTTTCCTTGGTCATGCTGGTTTTTATAGGCGGTTTATTCAAGGGTTTAGTTCTATTGCAAAACCTTTGTGCACTCTTTTACAAAATGACATTGAATTTGTTTGGACTGATGAGTGCCAAAAAGCTTTTGATACCCTTAAAAATTGCTTACCACTGCTCCTATTGTGCGACCCCCGCAGTGGGACATTCCCTTTGAAATCATGACAGATGCAAGTGATTATGCCTTAGGAGCTGTTTTGGGTCAGCGTGTGGATAATAGACCATGTGTGATTTACTATGCTAGTAGAACCTTGAATGATGCCCAGAAAAATTATACCACTACTGAAAAAGAATTGCTTGCAGTGGTTTTTGCACTTGATAAATTCAGGGCTTATATTCTTGGTTCTCCTGTTACTATTTTCACTGACCACTCTGCTCTTAAGTATTTGTTGGCTAAAAAAGATGCAAAACCACGCTTGATTCGATGGATTCTATTACTTCAAGAGTTCAACATCAACATTAGAGGACAAGAAAGGAGTTGAAAACGTGGTAGCTGACCACCTCTCTAGATTGTCATCTCCTTCTTCAAATGTCAGCCTCCCTCTTGATGATAGTTTTCCGGATGAGCACCTGTTTGTGGTAAATAAAGTTCCCTGGTATGCTGACATAGTCAATTATCTGGTGACTGAGCAAATGCCTTCTGAATGGTCAACCCAAGATAAGCGTCGGTTTCTATCTGAGGTAAAACATTTCTACTTTGATGACCCTTATCTTTTCAAATATTGTTCGGACCAATTGATTCGAAGATGCATTCCTGATGATGAGTTTTCTTCAGTTTTGAGATTTTGTCATATGGGTGCATGCGGTGGTCATTTTTCAGCGAAGAAAACAGTGGCAAAAATTTTGCAAAGCGGTCTTTATTGGCCGTCTATGTTTAAGGATGCTTACAATTTTTGCAAAGCGTGTGAGTCTTGTCAAAAGTTAGGAGCCATTAGCAAAAGAAACATGATGCCTCTTTCCCCCATTCTTACTTTAGAAATCTTTGATTGTTGGGGAATAGACTTCATGGGACCTTTTCCGGTTTCTTTTGGAAACACATATATTTTATTGGCTGTGGACTATGTTTCAAAGTGGGTTGAGGCCATCGCTTGCAAAACCAATGACCATCATGTTGTACTAAAATTTTTACAATCTTTGTTTGCTCGATTTGGCATGCCCAAGGTTATCATTAGTGATGGGGGTTCTCATTTTTGCAATAAACCATTTTCTACACTTGTAAAAAAATATGGTATTACACATCGAGTTTCCACCCCCTATCACCCCCAAACAAATGGGCAAGCTGAATTGGCAAATAGAGAAATAAAACTCATTCTGGAGAAAACGGTAAATCCTAATAGGAAAGATTGGTCGATTAAGCTTCTTGATGCTTTGTGGGCCTACAGGACAGCTTTTAAAACAAATCTAGGGATGTCTCCCTATCGATTAGTTTATGGTAAAGCTTGTCATTTACCTGTTGATATTCAGCATCGAGCTCTTTGGGCCATAAAACATGTTAACATGTCACTTGATGAAGCTTCAGGGTTGAGAAAATTGCAGATTAATGAATTGGATGAAGCTCGTCGGAATGCTTATGACAACGCGCAATTGGCAAAGGAACGGATGAAAATTCTGCATGATCAGAAAATTCATCCAAAGCATTTCACAATTGGCCAGGAAGTTCTCCTTTACAACTCTCGCTTGCATATTTTTCCTGGAAAGTTGAAATCCCGATGGAGTGGACCATACATTGTAAAGACTGTTCATCATCATGGCGCGGTAGACATTGTCAATCCGAAGAATGGTAATAGCTTCACTGTCAACGGACAACGTCTAAAGTCATTTCTGAAGGATTTTGATCCACATGAAGAATCTTGCTTGTGCAAGATCCCAGGGAAGTGTTTTGATTCGTTTCTCCTTCTTTACAGTTTTCTTTACTTGCATTTTCTTTTATTTGTTCTTTTGCATTTGATTTTATTTTTCTTGTTGATTGTTTGTTTTGTTTGATTAGTTCTATGCACTCTGTTTCTTTCGTTCGATTCAGTGAGGACTATGTCTCTCACTAGTTAGGAGCGGAACCATGGCATTGTGTAATAAATAAATAAATAATATATATATATATAAAAATAAAAATAGATAGATTTTATTTAAAAATGCTTTTACATAAACTTGAGGTTCTGAGCCTCAGATTGGAGACGCTCATTCTTTCATACAAAATCATGTCAGCCCTATTCATGGGAGCTGGCAAGCGGAATGAAGAACCCAATAGAGATTTCAACTGTTTATTCTGCTGCCGAAGGATTCCTTCCCTTGTGTGAGACTCTTGAACAATTCGTTGAAGTACAGCAATTTGCTCTTTAAGCCTTTCAACCTCATGGTTTTTGGCTTGTACCCGCTGGGAAAAAGCAACAATAGAGGATGAGTAGCGAGTTCCGAGACTCACCAAGTCATAGATAGCATCGGAGTCTGACTTATTAGCCATGCTATTATTTTCTTGCTGCAACATGGCACCAATGGCAGCTGCAGAAAGGACAGGAGGTTGAGATGTAGAAGAATGAGCCATTGAGAAAGGGATTGAGAACTTAAGGCGAGAATGTTGAAGGAATGCAGATGAGTTATAGAGATAAGAAGAAAACTTGATGCGGATTGGATGAACTTTGAGACTGATTTTATAGAGATAGCATAAAGAACAAGTCCGGAGCCTTCAATCTCGTTTGTCAACAACATCAGGCGTTTATTTTCAAATCTCCAGCCACACTTGTCGGGTCACGGACGGATCCACCGAAAAAAAAAAAAGGATTTCAGTAATCTCGTTAATTTCAGTAATCTTTTGCTAATCTTCTCGTATTCTCTTTTTGCAGGTACGATTTCATATTCATATCATTTGGTAATCTCGTTCCAAAACTTTTTATTTTACTTTCTTGCTTGTTTTTATTTCTTTTGCTTTTTGTATCTTCTAACTTTGATAGAAATCTACTCCCTGTATGCACTCGAGTATCTCAGGTGACATCTTTCCTCTTTACTCTTTCGTTTCAATATATGTTCTGCAGTGTTTATCTTGTTTCAATTCATACCTGCCTAACATATGTCGTCGAACATTCATTTGCTGAACATTGAGGACAATGTCAAATTTAGTTGGGGGGAGAGTTTTCTGTTGACGTTTTTTTTGTTGAAGATGTGTTAGTACTAAAAAAAAAAAAAAAAAAAAATTTGTGAGGTGTATTGAAATATAAAGGATTAACACACTTCTAGCATTTTTGTGAAAATTGAGCATCTTGGTGGAATAATTGAGCGGTATCATTTCTGAAGATTTATTTTCAAGCTTAAACATAGAGCATGAATTTTGATGAATCATATTTTGTTGATATGTGGCTTGAAACACCGGGATGTTATAGTTATTGAGATGAAACTTGATAAGATTTCTGTAGAACGAAAGGCAAAGTTTGAAGGACATTTTGCACATGCTTACGCTTGTAGTGTTCCTTATTTACCATTCATTGATTTAACACTGGAGAAGTAAACTGCAGGACTACCGAGCCATGCCAAAAAGAAAAAAAAAAAAAAAAAAAAAAAAAGAAAAAAAAAAAAAACGAAGAAGAAATAAAGGCGGCTTAGTGAACTTTCCTAAGTAAAAAGGACTAGAAACAGTTACCCAAGACTTTGGGGGTTGAGTTTCCAACCTTTAAAAACAGAGCTGGCGTGAAAACTGCTAGTTCCTTGGGCTCTGAGGTAGTTAGAATCAACAATGATTAATCTTAAGGTTGAAAAATCCTATGACAAATCATGGCTAGTAATGAGGAACACACAACCAGTTTAGCTACACACACATTTGAGTCCTGAGATATTTGCCTTAATTCTATATGAAAGATTGTTGAAGATAGTCTTGGTGGGTATAACCCTTGGGGGTTGAATAGTAACGTGTCACTTTTGTGAGAATTCAGAATTGAGTTTGATTGTTTTTGTTTGAATTTCGATCTTTATGCAATATTCATCTCAAATAATTTTCACTATTTTGCTCAAGGATTAGCAAAAAGCTAGTTAGGGGGTGTGATTGAGCTGAGATATTGCATATTTTAGCTATTTAAAACCAATGTATTTCAATTGCTTCGTGACATTATTTATTGGTTTTAGATGAAAAAAATAGTTAATAAGCATAAATTCGAGTTATGATTTTTAATTGATTAATATCATGTTTATGCTTAATTTTATAACTATGATTTAATTGGACAATACTTCCTCACATATATAATATTTTTTTTAATAATCTATTTTCTTTTTAATTTATTTCAGTGTATTTTTATTTCTTTATTTTCAGCTTAAATAAAATTCACGAGATCAAAGGTGAAGCTTTTACGTAAAGTCAAGAAGCAGTTTCACGTGTTTCTGGGGGTGTTTTCGGTGGGCTATTGAATGCCGCTAAATGGGTCTTGGATGCAGAGTGTGAGGTGTTGAAGGACTTGGTGGAAAAGTATCCAAATTATACTTTAACTTTGACAGGGCATTCCCTTGGATCAGGTGTTGCAGCATTGCTGACGATGGTGGTGGTTCAGAATCAGGATAAATTGGGACACATTGAAAGGAAGAGGATTAGGTGCTGTGCTATTGCGCCTGCCAGATGTATGCCACTGAATGTAGCAGTCAGATATGCAGATGTCATCAATTCTGTTGTGCTACAGGATGACTTCTTACCACGGACAGCCACACCCTTGGAAGACATTTTCAAGTTACTTTTCTGTTTGCCATGCCTGTTGTGCCTAAGATGCATGAGAGATACCTGTATACCTGAGAAAAAAATGCTCAAAGATCCAAGGAGGCTGTTTGAGCTGTAAAATTGCATATTTTAGCTATTTAAAACCAATGTATTTTAATTGCTTCGTGACATTATTATTGGTTTTAGATGGAAAAATAGTTAATAAGCATAAATTCGAGTTGTGATTTTTAATTGATTAATATCATGTTTATGCTTAATTTTATAATTATGATTTAATTGAAAAATATTCCCTCACATATATAATATATTTTTAATAATCTATTTTCTTTTTAATTTATTTTGAGTGTATTTTTTACTTCTTTATTTTCAGCTTAAATAAAATTCACGAGATCATCAAAAGCGCATGCTCAAAGCCGAAAGACAAAATGTAGATTTGGGCGAGAAGGAATCACGGAGAAAGGTTCGGCGAAATTCTTCTTCTCGTGGACAGCAGGACACATTAGGAGAGTGATTTAAGGAGAGAGTAGCCGAAAAATAAAAATAAAGAAAGGAGATTTCGGTTGGAGGTGGCTTGAGAAAGTTGACATTCACAAAGAAGATGATTTACGGAAAAAGAGCATGACAAGTTTACGTGGAGAGGGGACGGTTTCGGTGCTAAAATTGAAGATGTGCTGGAGTGATTGGCTGGAGTTTGTTGGTGAGATGACTTCTGGACGTATATGGAAGGGTGGCCTGGACGTGGAGGCTTCTTGCTATGGGATGCAAACGTTGTCAACAAAAACGGAAAGGGGAGCAGAAAATAAAGAAAAAGAAACAAAGAGTTGGACGTTGGGGGAAAAAGGGAGAACTGGACGTTCAGAGAGGTTAACGAGGGGGAGTTTTTCAACATTTACGGAAAGAGAGTGACGTGAGAAAGTGGGAGAGACGTGGGGGACTGAAAGTGCATGAAAAAAAAAAGCTTCCGAACGGAGAGAGTTTACGTAAGAAAAGAGAGTTGACGGAAAGAGATATATTTTCGGAAAGCTGAAAAAAAAAAACACACTTGGTCGGGGGGGTCTTCCTCTAGCTTTGGAAGGACTAAGAAGTGGCTGGAGTTACGTTCGTGGAAGGAGGAGCTTACGAAAAAAAAATAAAAAAAGATAGAAGAGAAAAAAGAGAGTGATTTTCGAGTGAGGAACCAAGGAGTCTGGGGAAGGATAGAAACAGAAATGAAAATAAATGAAATGGAAGTAGAGAAGGAAGCTAACGGACTGAACGACAGAAATTGGTGGAAATTTGCTCTGTTTTAGTGAGAGAAAACAGAGGATTGCATCTTCTTCAGAAAGTGGAACTGTGTTTGCTCTTGATTGTTTCGGCCAGTCTGTGAGCTGTTCTTCCAACAGCGGAAATAAAATTCTTCAGGACATATTCAGATTTCTCAGCTTGCTACCTGCAAAAATGGCCAAGTGTGGATATAAGTTGCAGGTTTTCAGTACAGCAGAAAGGTGACGAGCCTATCCTCCAGTTTTTTGACCGAAAGAGATGTGAGGCTTCAGCTGTTGGTTTGACGTGAAGGAGGACGGATAAACTGAAGTTCTTGGCAGTTTTATGCTGGACGAAAAGCTGAGAAAAAAGCCACACACATGCAGGAGCTTCGGTAGCTGGACTAGAGCTTGATACTGGAGAGAACATCAAACGGACAAAGCAAACAGAACGGACACGAAACCAAGAGGGAGTTTTAACTTTTATTTTATTTTCTTTTCTTTTCAGTTTTATGTTATTGTGTGGTTTTATTGTATTTTATTTTAATTTTATCATGACCAATGTTTATTTAATTTCTATAGCGCTTGTGTTAAACATGGTTGGCTAAATTTGAATACTAAGGTTAGAGGTGAAGTTTAATGATTTGGAAATTGTTTTCGGATCGACGATAAATTTATTTTGCGAGTTTGATCGATTGAATGATTTTATTATTGGATATTTTGGTTATCTATATATTTTTCTTGATTTATTGTGATTTCCGAATACATTTAATGCTTGAAAAATCCCTGTGATAGTCAAATAAATTTGTAAGCGTTTTAATCATCAATCGTTCATGCTCGATCATTCGTAACTATTTTTCTTGATTTTAAATGCTAAATCTTCCAATTAAACGGAATCATTATTCTAGTTTAATTGAAGTAATTCGATCGGAAACAATATTTTAAATTATTAAACGGATCCTCGAAACCTTAGTCTTTTCCCATATCAATACATTTTGTCATTTTAGTTTTATTTTGTTACGTCAAAAATCGTTATCTCAATAACTTCATTTGAGTTTCAATCGCGCATCTCTTTTAGTATTTTATTTTCATTTGCTTGAGAGAATTTTTCACATTAGTCAATCCCTGTGGATTCGATCCTGTAAGGTACTACAACACCTGTATACTTGCAGGTAAAACTGCACTAAATTTTGGTTCATTAATTTGAGTTAAAGTTTAGGCGCAACAGAGGCTCTATGCACCCGGTCGCCTCTACCATATAGTTGAGAGAAAGCCTTTCAGGATGGGAAGGTTTCCTCCAGTTGTGAGGATTGCGATACCAGTAGACGGGAGGTTTGAGCACATAGTTCTGTCTTGTAATGCCATTTCTGACCATGCCATCATTTGGATAGAGAGAGAAGCTCAAAGAGCACTGGATTTAATGCTCGAGAAAGATCGGATCACACAAATTCCAGAAAAGCAAAGAATGGAGCGGCAGAAGACTTTAGTTAGAGAACACACTGAAGAGTATAGAGCAGCACTACAAAGGGCTGTTACACTGGATGTGCCACATGCTTATTCTCCTAAACAGCTAGGAACACAACTCACGCATGCAGAAAAGAAATCAACACATGCACCGAACACATGCATCATTCACGGATGAAATCAGTTCAGCACATGCAGAAAACATGGAGCCCACACACATGCAGAATTCTCAAACATCAAGTGCAGCAGTGCAGCAGAAAAATAATGCAGGAAAATAGAAAATAGCATGCAGAGAAGTCAAGAAAAGCAGCAGTTCACTCACATACACAAAGCTGGACAGCAACCTACGGCAACAACACATGCAGCAGTTTCAAGCTGGAACTCATTGATAGCGCACCTGCAGAAAGACAAAGCAGAAACATGCAGCAGCATCACATGGACAGCAACTTGTAACATGCAGTCAACACATGCACATGTAGAAGGAAGAGAAGCAAAGTCATTCACGGATGAAAGCAGTGCAGCAGAAAAAGAAAATTAAACCTGGACAGCAGCAAAGAAAGAAAGTCTTTCACGGCATCTTCACTTGGACAGCAGCATCAATCACGGCAGCAACTTGCAGCAGCAAGTCTCTCATTCAGTCTACCGAAAGCAGCTCACGAAAAAAATGCAGAATTTCCACCGAAAGGAACTTGATGAAACACATGAAGACTCTATAAAAGGAGGGGAACTTACGGACTGCAGAGAAAAAAGAGAAAACAAACACATACTGAATTTACATATACTTGGACGTTGCAACAGAAGCAATTTAGTTTTTTTTTATCTCTGTTTTCTATTTTTTTCATGTTCTTTGTATTCCGTTTGTTCCACACTAAAAAGGAGAGACAGAATTTTTAAACTTAGTTTTCAGTTTCATTTTCATTTTCATTCGGCAGTTGTTGTTCATTTTAATTCATTTTCAGTTTCATGCTTCTGTTTTAGTTTTCATTCAGCATCAGTTTATTTTACAGCTTTAATTTGAAACTTAAGGAAGCAAGTTTTCTTTCCACGTTAAAGCAAGCTTTCTTTGTGTTCATCTAGGAAATAATCTCCTTGAGTGTTTATTTTATTTAGAGCTCAACTTCAATTTAAGTGTGTATTTTATTTGAAAGTTTAATTTAATTGAGAGTTCAATTTCTTTTAGGATGCATTTTATTTAGAGCGTTTATTTTATTTGAGAAATCATGTTATCTGGAAGTTCAGATTTTTGGAATGGAGAACGCAGTCTCCATTTCCAAATATCAAGTTTATTCCTTACAATTCCTGTTTTTATTTAATTTCAGTTTAATGTCTTATATTTTCATTGCACATTTAATTTCTGTCTATTTAAATTACTGTCATTTATTTTTTCTTGCACCTTTAATTTCTGTTTATTTAAATCATTATCATTTATTTTTCTCGCACTTGTAATTCCTCTATTTAGGTTAATGTCATTTATTTTCTTGCATCTTTAATTCCTATTATTTAAATTAATGTCATTTATTTTTCTTACTCTTTTAAATTTCAGTCTATTAATTTCAGCAATTTTAATTTAGTTTCATGCATTTTAATTCCTTACTTTTCATTGTTGCACTCAAATCCGACAAATAAATCTAAAAATATGAATCTAGTCCATGACTAGTAACCTCTCCATCCATTGAACATACCATCCATTTGTTTTCTCTTTGTGAAATTTTTCACACTTTTTTTTTTCAACGAGTTTAATTTTTGAGTAACTTTCCCTGAGGAGACAATCTAGGAATTTATTCCTAATTATTACACGACATCCTCCTGCACTTGGGATAGCCTTTGTGCTACTCATTTTTGAGTGAGTCAAACATGCTTCGACTGAACACTCCAATCGATTCACCACTATCACGTGTCGATCTCACACGTCCTTAGCCGAAACCAATAGTCACTCCAAGGTACAAGTAATCCATTACTACTATTTCCATCATCTGGACTTATATCTGCAAATCAACATGAATAATTCCTATGTCTGCTTAACTTATACCCTTAACATCAGTAAATAGTTATCGCTTAAAGCTTTGTACTGAAAATGACCTTAAACCTGCTAATAAACCGTTCCCAAAAGTCTCCAGAACATAAGGTCTCAACTTCAATCGAATTCAATACCAACAATTAAACTATTGTTTCCAAAACCTCGATGGGTCTATTTCTTCCGAACCGATAAAAATCATTTCCTAAAATCTATTACTACAACCTCGAGTTAACAATAGTCATTTTCTGAACTAAGTCGATATCTACAATCCTCAAAGAAGTATATGAGCTAGATCATTACCTCCAATCCTCAAAGAAATCTACTCTAGAAAAATTTTTCATATCAATAACTCAACTCTAATCGACCCCATTTTAATGGTTACAAACTAATCACTCACTAGAGTAGATCAAGCTATAGCACTAAGTCTGTAAAACTAAGAACTCAATTCTTATTATAAATCAGTCCTTCAACTTTGCAATTCTAAAACCTTAAATCAAACAAGAATCATCTTCCGGAACTTCTAAGATCAAGGAACTTACATCCCATAATAGAAAAAAAAATCGACTCCCAAATCTTTCAAATTCTAAAACATTAATAGATAATAAATCATTCTCTGAAATTCTCAAGATTGATGGCTTTAATCCAAAACATTCACCTTAAAAGCTTGTAAAATCTAAAGCCCCAATTGTCACCAAATTACTTATCCGAATCAACGAAATCTAAAATTTGAAATTTAATTATTTCCCCCAAAGCTTGTCGAACCTAACACCTTAATTACCATAAACTTATATTCCTAAAATCTATAAGGCCCCAAACCTTGAATAAAATTCCCTTAAACATATCCTTAAAGTTCATTGAACTTACACTCTCCTATACTATAACCTCGTTACATAAATTCTACAAAACCTTAACCTCAATCATCTTAAGCGACTTAAAGCTAATTCCTCTCCTCATTGCTACGTGAGTCCCCACCTTACAAGGATTGCCTAAACCATGACATTCCCTTCAGACCTCAACATCATACAAGCAAACCACCTCGCTAGAAATTCAAGCCTACTACACTAAATGTTCAAGCATAATAATAGTATCCTCGATTATACAGCCGTCCTGCCATAACGTAACCCTTAACCCCAATTTCAACTCCGAACAAAACAAGTCAAAACAAATAAAACCAATAAGACAACACACTTCCAAATCCAAAAAGATCAAACCAAACCAAACCAAAACAAGAAAACAAAACATACTAGCCTGCAATAACATAAATAAATAAATACATACAAGCTAACTAGCTCAAATAAATTCGAAACAAATAAAACATATCAAAAAGCAACTTTAATTAAAATAAATTTCAAAACACAACTTTTAAAAAAACTTTCTGGTACTACACCTACGGGACATGTGGTTTTACCCAGAGCCAAACTGCTCTGATACCACCTGTGACGCCCCCAAATCCCCACGCACGGACACGGGGAAATCGAGACGTCTGGATGGTGACAACACGGGTCCCCATCCTAACAACGAGTGCCAAGTGTGTGTAAGCAATAGAAGTGCACGAAAAGACACGCAACGGATAGCAAAGACATATAACTAAGTACCAGAACTTTTCATAATTAAAATACAAAGCTGTTCAAATCATACATAATAAAATATTACAAAAACAAATATTGTTTCAAAGCCAACTCCAAAGCATAGACTCCAACTCAAAACTCCAGCGGAGCCGCATCCTCGGGCTCAGCCTTCTCCTCATCGATCTCTGCACCAAAATCTACGGTACCAAAAATGGTGCCGCAGGTAAGTAAAATCCAAATACCACTAGATAAAAACATATTATAACTCAAACAATATGCATGAAAGAAAACAACGCACATGTCCCATAAAACAACATTTTCCACGCACGCCAAAATCCCATTTGGCCCAAAAGCATTTCCTTTAATCATATCCTTGCCAGTATTCCAGATAATGGCCCAAAAACCAGTCTCGCCATTTTCCTAGAAAATGGCCCATTAACCAACATCAGAGCACTGTAGGCGGGAATCGCAGGCGGGACTCTACCACCATCCCTGCTTACCACCATCCCTACACGTCGTGCACCGTAGGCGGGAATCGCAGGCGGGACTCTACCACCATCCCTGCTTACCACCATCCCTACGCGTCGTGCACCGTAGGCGGGAATCGCAGGCGGGACTCTACCACCATCCCTGCTTACCACCATCCCTACGCGTCGTGCACCGTAGGCGGGAATCGCAGGCGGGACTCTACCACCATCCCTACGCGTCGTGCACCGTAGGCGGGAATCGCAGGCGGGACTCTACCACCATCCCTGCTTCCCACCATCCCTACGCGTCGTGCACCGTAGGCGGGAATCGCAGGCGGGACTCTACCACCATCCATACTTACCACCATCCCTATGCGTGCCTTTGACTCAAACTAGTCAAACCAGTCGTTCGCATATACCATAAATCAGTTATCGCTTACATGCCCAGTTTTCATTCACAAACACATGTACATGCATGCAATTACACGAAAACCTGGTTTTCCCTTTTTAAGCATGAAAATGTGAGCACTATACAATGCAAACATCAAGGCACAATTATCTCAAACAAATATCAACATCAACCAAACAACTCCGTCCTCAATCCATCCGACCCCCGAACTCCTCGGACTCAGTCCGGAATCAACCAACCAGTCCAATAATTAATTATAAGAGCAAAATATATTTAAATCTAAAAGTAGAGTTTGGAAAATACTTACAGCGCTATACGGTATTTTTTGAAAGCTCGCGGCGTTGCAAACGGCGGAGGAACAACAACGTAACAGTGTATTTTACACTGTGGTTGTGGGTAATAAATTACCCACTTTTGAACGGGGACAAACCAAGGAACGAAATTGATATGGAATGGCCTTGAAATATTTATGAAGCTAAAGGAAGTGAGCTTTGGCCGTGGGTGGCGGTGGAAATGGCGGTCGAAGGCCAAAAAGGGGTTGAACGGAGTTGAGCTTGTGGGAGCTGCTCCGGCAACGGATCAGGGCCGAAATTAGGTGGGTTAGGACGGTAAGAGGTAGGGGAAGAAGCTGTAAAGAGATGGTGCTCGGAGGTGGTGCGACGGCGCCGGAATCGGTGAAAAACCGTGTGGCTTAGAGGAGCTCATGGTGGTTAATGGTGGCTCGGATGGAGGTGAAACTTGGTGGGGATGTTCACCGGTGAGAAGGGAAGAAAACTGGGTGGGTGGTGTAGGCCATGCCGCCGGCGAGCGGCGGTTCTGGGCGGAGAAAGAAATCGGCAACAGGGGAGAAAACAGGGCAGGGGCAGCAACTTCCAGGAGCTCGTGGCGGCTAACGGCTTGTCCGATGGCTCTGAAAATTGGTGGGGATGATCTCTGGTGGAAGGGGAAGAGAATGGAGGGGGTGGTGTACGACACCTCCACTGGACGGCGGAGAAACGGCCGGCCGAAGGAGCAGTGCCGGTAAGGGGAAAAGAGAAAGGAGAGCTGCGCGCGCACGGGGAGAGGAGGAAAAGAAGAAGAAGAAAAAGAAGGAAAGAAGAAAAGAAGAAAAAAGAAAAAGAAAGAAAAAGAAAATGGAAAAGGAAAAGATGGAGAAAGAAAATGAGGTCCAGTCCTCATTTCCGGAGTCCAAAAACAGATCCGCCGAAAACGATTTTAAAAACCGTAAAACGATTAAAATAAATTAAACACCACATCAAATAAATTAAAAACCAATTAAATATATTAAACACAACGTAAAGCTAATATATAATAAATAACTAGTAAAAACTAACTATTTAATTTTAAATCCAAAAACAAGCTAAAATAAATTAAACAACAATTTAAACTCAACTGTTGCCCAGATGACTAACACAAGAGGGGGAGTGAATTGAGTTGTATTAAAAAAAATAACAATTATAAATCAAAAATACAATATAAAATATAAACAAAATAAGAAACAGCAATAAATATAAAGAGTAAGGGTAAGAGAGAAGCAAACTCAGTATGTTAACGAGGTTCAGCCCCACTGCCTACGTCCTCGCCTCAAGCTACCCCTTGAGGATCCCCAAATTCACTATTCAACCTCCTTCTGGTGGAGATAGAAACCTATTACACCTTTGAACAACACCGTTACAAAGGATCCGTGTAGAACACCCTCTACACTTGCAATCACCTTACACGTGGTGATTCAACGATTCCCTGTGTAGAACACTTTCTACACGCACAAGGGTTGTACATACCCTTTTACTGATACAAGAATTGATAGTGGGTAGGATATCAGAAAACACTCCTCAATGAGTGAAATAAGAACAATACAGCACAACCTATATCTCTCAAAATGAACAAGGGTTAAGGCTCAATGCTTAGAGAAGAGAGAATGAAAGCTTTGAATGAGAGTTGTATGCTCTTGGTGTTGTGAATGTGAAGCTCTCAAATGATCTATTTATAGGCATATGAGACTTCATATTCAAATTTAAAAAGATTCACATGTCAAAAACATCATCATTCATTTTTCAAAAATTTCAAACCTAATCTTTTTACTTTTTGCAT
>QGSO01000201.1:896610-928821 GCA_011037825.1 Carya cathayensis
TAAAAAATTAGGTTTGAAATTTTTGAAAAGCAAAGTGTGCTCCTTTTGTCATATGCAAAAAGTAAAAAGATTAGGTTTGAAATTTTTGAAAAATGAATGATGATGTTTTTGACATGTGAATCTTTTTAAATTTGAATATGAAGTCTCATATGCCTATAAATAGATCATTTGAGAGCTTCACATTCACAACACCAAGAGCATACAACTCTCATTCAAAGCTTTCATTCTCTCTTCTCTAAGCATTGAGCCTTAACCCTTGTTCATTTTGAGAGATATAGTTTGTGCTTGTATTGTTCTTATTTCACTCATTGAGGAGTGTTTTCTGATATCCTACCCACTATCAATTCTTGTATCAGTAAAAGGGTGTGTACAACCCTTGTGCGTGTAGAAAGTGTTCTACACAGGGAATCGTTGAATCACCACGTGTAAGGTGATTGCAAGTGTAGAGGGTGTTCTACACGGATCCTTTGTAGCGGTGTTGTTCAAAGGTGTAATAGGTTTCTATCTCCACCTGAAGGAGGTTGAATAGTGAATTCGGGGATCCTCAAGGGGTAGCTTGAGGCGAGGACGTAGGCAGTGGGGCCGAACCTCGTTAACATACTGAGTTTGCTTCTCTCTTACCCTTACTCTTTATATTTATTGCTGTTTCATATTTTGTTTATATTTTATATTGTATATTTGATTTATAATTGTTATTTTTTTTAATACAACTCAATTCACCCCCCCTCTTGTGTTAGTCATCTGGGCAACAATTGGTATCAGAGCTAGTTGACCTGTACTGTTCATACAGGCAGATCACTCATGGGAACTCTCGCTTGTGACTGTGTCACCGAAGCAAGACTCTCCGACCATGAGTGACGGTGCACCGGTAGAGACGGTGGCCGGCTAGTCTGGTAGGTACAATTGTTAGGTGACATAGGTGCGGCCTATGATCAGTAACAATTGGTATCAGAGCTAAAGCTCTGTTATAAGATTAACTATCTTTTGAGTTAAGATCTTATGGCTAACATTGCAGCTTCATTTGGTGAAGGTCAATCTAGCAGTCGGCCTCCACTCTTTTGTGGAGACAACTACTCATTCTGGAAAGTTAGAATGAGAATATTCCTTCAGGCTCAAGGTCGAGAAATCTGGAAATGCATTGTAAATGGACCTTATATTCCAACAAAAGTGGTTGATGGAGTAAAGGTCAAAAAGGAAGAAGAAGAGTTTAATCGTGAAGACGATAGACTTTATACTTTGAATTTAACTGCTATGAATTTATTATATAATACTCTCAATGGTAATGAGTTTAATAGAGTAATGACTTGTGCTACGGCAAAAGAAATTTGGGATAACTTGGAAGTTATCAATCACTTTTGAAAATATTCAAATAAAACATGCACATGTGAAAGATGACAATCAATCATCTTTAATATTTTCAAAGTTCAAATCTTTAATCATGGCATGCACATGTGAAAGATGACAATCAATTATCTTTCAAAATTTTCAAATTTAATTTTCAAAATATTCATGCACATGTGGAAAATGTATTTTAATGCTTTATGATAAAATATTAATTTTGAGCCTTAATCCTAATTTCGAATTTTGAAGAGATTTACAACATTACTCTATGACTTTAATGTGAACTTGTTCCCTTCTTGCTCATGCTTGGTTCCTTGATGTGCTTGACTCCATTGTGTAGACAACTTAAGCTTGAGACTCCTTTATTCTTTGAATTCATTTGTTATCATCAAAATCCATGTGTAAATATATAATTACACAAAACTGGAAACCTTAGGTTCAACATCAACAGCGATTAAAATCTGATAATTTAAAATAAAAGAACTATTATTTTAATTAAATTAAAATATTCCTTCAGTGAAAATACACGTAAAAACGGGGTGTCACAATTGGCGAATTATGACCCTCAGATTATGTAATTATTGTCTTTATCAGAACACTGTTCAAGATGCCCGTCGGTTAAAAGTCGTCCAGTTGTCCATTTACTGTGTAGCCGCCCATGTTTAATAAATGTAGCCGCCTATTTACTGTGTATGAGTTAGTGGTGTCACTGTACATGTCAGTAATATTATTGTAAGTTACTGTTTTGACGCCTATAAATAGGCAAGTTGTTTGTAAGGAAAGGCATTCAGAAACTCTCATCTGAAGCCATTCCTAGTCCTTCTCTCTCGTCACTCTAAAAACCTCTCTCTTGTAAACTTCTTCCATGTCTCCTGCCTTTCAATCCTTTGAGAATTAATCTCCTTGTAAGTACTATGTTTTCAATGAAGTTAATTTTATCTTATATTGTTGTTTCTGATTATTCATGCATTAAGGACGGTTGTACCGCCTGCCCTTATTTTCCGCACTTCATGCATTTGTTTTATTGATATTCCTATATTTTATTAATTATATACTATATTATATATATATCCTAGTATACGTAGTTGGTATCAGAGCCAACAGTTATTGTATTAGTATATAGTATTATTATATAATACTATATAGTATATATTATTATATACTATATTATAATTATTATATAATTATATTGTATATATTATTATAGTATATAGTATATTATATATAATATATCAAATATACTATATAGTTATATTATTATATACTATAGTATATTATATAATACAATATATTATATATATTAATATGTATATAATATAATAATATGTATATTATTATATAATATATATTAATATATAATATATTACTATATTATACAATAACTATAGTGTAAAATACGTTCGAATGTTATCATTTTAACGTTCGGACGTATTGATTAACGTCCGAACATATATGTGATACGTTCGCATGTCGACATAACGTCCGAACATATATGTGATACATTCGCATGTCGACATAACGTCCGAACGTATAAGATGAACGTTCGCATGTTGATACAACGTTTGAACATTCATTAAATGACGTTCGAACGTTAACTGTATATAAAGCCAAGCCCGATGGTTTCCAGGCCATTTCTCGCACTAAACGCTCTCTCTCTCTTCCTCTCCACCACGCACGCCGCCGCAGCCGCCGTCAAACGCCACCGCAACCGTCACTAAAAGGTAATGTGCCCTCCCCCTCTACTATTTATTTCCATTTTAATCGGTGGGTTTCAAAAATTCGAAATCCACCCTAGGCCGGTTATAAACGTTGTATTTCCGGCCACCATTCGCTGTAAATTGATAAAATAGGACCGTAAAAACGTTCCCCACAACTAATAGATTATTATTATGGTTGTTTTTTGCTTCAAAACATGCATTTCGAAGCTTTCGGTAATGGCTAAGTCGACTCAGCGATTCCGATTCGTAACGTTCGAACGTCACAACCAAACGTCTGAACGTGTGACCTTGTGTATTCCTTACGTTCGCACGTTAAATTGTAACGTGCGAACGTAAATTCTGACATTCAAACATTTTTATCCAACGTTTTAAGAGTACGTTGGATAAAATGTTCGAACGTAAACCATTGGTCTTCTTCGACTACGAAGAATGTCCGAATGTATGACGGTTCAAATTCGTTATGTCTGAACATTTAGTTTTAACATTCGGACGTAATGAACTAATTCATAGCCTTTATCGAACGTTTAAATTAAACGTTGGATAAAACGTCCAAACGTCAACAAAACGTTTGCACGTATATGAGGACGTTTGGACATACTTTATGTTCGAATGTTTATTCCAATACATTCAAACGTATATCCAAATATAATTTACGTGTGAATTTACATTCGGACGTTTTATCCTTCATGTAGTTTTGAGATATTCGTTCGCATGTTAATGGTTTACATTGGAATTTGACAACTTACGTTCGAACTTTACATCTTTGTACATTCGGACGTGAACTTTTTTATTGTAACGTGCGAACGTTAATTCTCTAACGTTCGAACGTTGTTCTTATAAAAAAATTTATATCGTTTATTCTTATTATTAATATTTTAGATATTGAAAAAGTGAAATTATTTAAAAATTCTACTGTCAAAATTATGTGAAATTATAACTTCTTTTTTTTTTTTTAAATTTTCAGGATATGGCTCAGTATATGACGACCAGGAAGCGAGGGAGGGATGGAGTCAATCCGGACATTGCTCGACTGGGGGCACGAACTGTTATGGTGGAACGAGAAATCCTAATTAATGAGTTCGATGAGCTCAGCTGGGAGCGGAAGACGCTAAGAGATGTCTTCGTCACCAGAGGCTGGGGCCCAATATGCTTATTGAGGGGAAAGATTTACCCCTCAATGGTTCGAGAGTTTTACATTGGGATGGCCACCATGCCTAACGATGCATCATCCCATGCCCTCACTGTACGCGGTGTATAGTTTCAATTCTCGGCGGATGTTATCGCTGAGTTACTCCAGATTCTGCGTATACTACCTGAGTCGATAGCTGCTCAAGCTAGTGACACAGTAGCTGCATTTGCCCTGGGTACATTCGAGGTAGATCTAGCCGCTTCTGCTTCATCTTCGGGCCCTATTGAGTTGATGCCCAGTCATGAAGAAGATCGACCCGAGGGCGATCCTATTGCTACTGAGGTTGGTGATGATGAGCGGGATCAGGATTTCTACATCCTCACTGGCAAAGACCGCACGAAGCTCAATAGGCTGAACTCCTTCAGCCAGAATCAGTTGTTGCCTTTCTTTCGCATGTTGCAAATTTTTGTTGCAACAAATGTAGACCCTATGGCACATAAGAGCACATTCAGTCGGGCTAGTGCACAGTATCTGATTCGCTTGGCACGTGGTGGGCCCATTGACTTGCCCCTCATTATATTTGAGCGGATCCGTTACGAGGCCAGCATCGTTACAACAGATAATCTCCCGTACGGAGTTATCATCAGCCGCTTATTACTAGCCCGGGGAGTGCCACTCCAAGCAGAGGAGATTATGCTAAACCAGATGAGCCCCATCGACATGACCACACACCACCGGAGCATTGGACAGGGGAGAGGCTCAGCTCAGCGTCAGTTTGGTCCTACGCCAGATCTTGTTCCCCCGACCGAGTTTGGGGTTGATGTTGCTGGCCCGTCTGTGAGTACTAGTCAGCAGCCGGCAGTTGGATCTGCGAGGGATGTGCGACCTGCTTGGGTTGATGCAGTGATGATAGATATGAAGGTACATATAGATCGACAGATCGATAGACAGATTGCGCATATAGATTAGGCTGTTGCACATCTTGCACATCATGAAGATGTGCTAAACAATAAGGTTGAGACATTGACTGAGGAGTTTTGATCTTTTGTAAACCAGCAGTTCTGAATGTTATTTGTAAAAATTAATCATATTTTATTTTTTATTTTCAACATATGTAATGGACACAGATATTTAATGTATGTATTGTAGCTTAATTTCTACTCTTAATTTTCTTTAATATAACGTTACTCAACCTTACTATTAAACAAATATATATTATGGTTAATTTATTCAAATTAACATATAACATTCGAACCTTATAACTTTAACGTTCAAACTTTGACGCTAATAATTTTAACATTGGCACGTAAGTAGATAAAACGTTCGAACGTTCGCGCTAAATTTTTTACGTTTGCACGTAAATTACCATAAGGTTCGAACGTTATTGTGACGTGCAAACAAATTAAGTGAAACGTCCGAACGTTAAAAAATTCTTGCCCAACATTTAGTGACAGTTCCCACAAACCGTCACAGAAAATACGTTTTAGTCACAGTTTGGAAACAATCACTATTTCTAATCTGTCACTAAAAGCCATATTTGTTGTAGTGTACAAACTCATTTCACGGTTCCAATGGTCATCACAATGCTTACATTTATTTAGGAAAATGATTAATCTGCGAGTATATTATAATTATTTTAAAAACTTATATTAAATCAATTAAGGATAATTTTGTAAATTGAAATTTTGTTTTCAATGATACCTCAATTTTTTATTTTTTTAATGAAATAGCATGTTTGCATTGGCTGATTGTGAAATTGTTAAAAATTAAGAGCTTCAAAAAATTGTAGATGTGTCGTTCCTCTAGTATGCACGTTAAAATCCTCACAAAGCAACTTTTCCATTTTCTTACAATTAAACACAACACTTTATAAACAACAAGGTGGCACCGTTTCCACGGTTAAGCCTTTATTTACCAAATCATGCGTCAGGCGTGTCTGGGCATGCGCGTGAGCAGAGAATTTTTCTCCAACCTCCTGTATGAAAACATTTTATATTTGGGTAAAGGATTGTTAGAATACTTTTTTTTGGCCATGAACATAAGGAAATGTTTTCTAATTTTATATGGATTACAAAATATTCTAATTATATAATGTAAATGTTATGGCAATTAATTTATTTATTTTTATATGTTATCTAACCCTTTTCTCATGTGACGATTGGATGATGAATATATATAGAAGATTCTAGAATTATGAAGCTTAATGAACTGAGTTGGTGATCACGTGACCAACACGTGACTCGTAAGCTTGAGCCACAGGATCTGTACTCGTGGAGCCATCTGTTTTACTCTATATATATATTGCTATAAGCAATTCTGTAACCCTAATTCATTTGTATCATTTTCAGCCAGTTTATTGAGAAAGGTTTCGAGAGAGAGAGAACAAAGAGGGGAGAATCTAGGGTTTCACTCTGAGGGAAAATCTATGCGATTTTCTATAGTGAGATGAGGGCTTTGTAAATATAAGTGATTCTGAGGCTTCTCTGTGAAGGACACTGATTATCAATAAAGCTCTAAGGCCATTTCTGCCTTGGACGTAGACCATTAGGGTCGAACCACGTAAATCGGTTGTGTTGTTCTTTTCTTGCTTTATTCCTGTTATTTCTTTGATTATTGATCTTGCTATTGTTCTGTTTCTTGTTATTTCTTGTTATGTTTTGATATTAGGGTTAGTCTAAATCTGTTTGGTTCTTTTTTGCGAATATTTCTATTTTAAATCTTTATTTTGAGTTATGTATAAAATAAGAACTTTAAACATATTTCTTAACAAGTGGTATCTAGAGCCTAGGTCGATGGGGACCATGAGGTTTGACATAGAAAATTTAACGGGGGAAAATGATTTTGGGTTATGGAGAATAAAGATGAGGGCACTCCTAGTCCAGCATGGACTTCAGGATGCCCTCCTGGGTGAGAAAAAGAAAGGTTCTTCCTTGAAAGGGGGGACATGTAGTCCTAGGAAATAATAAGTCTTGCAAAATCATGGGTATAGGGTCAGTTAGACTAAAATTACATGATGGTACTGAAAGAACCTTGAAGGAGGTTAGATTTATACATGAGTTGAAGAGAAATTTAATTTCTCTTAATATGCTTGATTTATCAGGCTGCACCTTCAAATATGAAGTAGGGGTACTTAGAGTTACTAAAGGTTCGTTACTTATTATGAAAGGGGTTATTAAAAATGGGTTGTATACTCTGCTTGGAAAAACTGTAGTTGGGGAAGTTTCTCCTATACAAAACACTGTAGAGAATAAATCTGTCTTGTGGCATAGGAGGCTTGGACACGTAAGTCAAAAGGGGCTTGTAGAGTTACAGAAACAGCGATTATTGAGTGAACAGAACCTAGGAAATTTACCTTTCTGTGAAGATTGCATCTATGGAAAGGCAAAGAGGGTTAGTTTCAAGTCAGCAATCCATAACACTAAGCAAACCTTGGACTATGTCCACTCTGATCTATGGGGACCTACAAGAGTAACTTCACATAGTGGAGTGAGTTATTTTCTCTCCTTAGTGGATGATTACTCTAGAAATGTCTGGATTTATATTCTAAAGAACAAGAGTGACACCTTTGAAAAGTTCAAGGAGTGGAAATCTCTAGTGGAAAACCAAGTAGGTAGAAAACTGAAGACTTTGACGACTGATAATGGTTTAGAATTCCTGTCAAATGAGTTTAACTTGGTCTGTCAAAAAGAAGGAATTCTTAGGCATTAGACTATGAGGGAAACCCTCAACAGAATGGTTTGGCTGAGAGAATGAACATGATCATCTTAGAAAGAGTTAGGTGCCTGTTGTCTAATTCAGGACTGCCCAAAACCTTTTGGGCAGAAGCTACCACTATTGCAATCCACCTTATAAATAAATGTCCATCCTCTGCTATAGGGTTTAAAACCCCATAGGAGTTATGGTCTAGAAAACCTCCCAGATATGACTACCTAAGAGTCTTGGATGTGTAGTTTATGCACATTCAAAAACTGATAAGTTGGAACCTAGGGCACTTAAGTGCATTTTTATAGGATATCCTGAAGGGGTTAAGGGATAAAAACTTTGGGTAGATGGACCTGGTAGGCATAAGTGCATTGTGAGCAGAGATGTGACTTTTAATGAGTCACACATGGCTCGGGTACAAGAAGCACAGCTAACCAATAATACTAACAAGTCCTTAGAGGGATCTCAGGTTGAGGTGGAGCAGGTTAACACCCAACTTGAACCTGTAAATGGTGATGATAGTGACTCTAAGGATCAAACCTTAGAGGACACAGGTCAAGGTGGAGCCAAATCTTGGAATCTGGCCAGAGACAGACAGAGGAGGGTGATTAAACCACCTCAAAGGTTTGGATAGGCTGACCTTACAACTTTTGCCTTGACAATGGCTGATGATGTTGTTTAGCAAGAACCTAGGTCTTATAAGGAAGTTGTATCTAGTAAAGACTCTTCTAAATGGCTTTTAGCCATGCATGAGGAGATGGAGTCACTTAATAAGAACCAAACTTGGGTCCTGGTGCCTAAACCTCAAGGAGTTAGACTCATTGGATCCAAGTGGATCCTTAAGAAGAAAGATGGCATACCAGGGGTAGAAGGGACCAAGTACAAGGCTAGGCTTGTAGCAAAAGGCTTTACACAGAGGGAGGGAATTGACTTTAATGAAATTTTGTGGTGAAACACAGCTCAATCAGGTTTCTACTAGCCTATACAGCGTTTGAAAACTTGCATTTAGAACAATTAGATGTTAAAATAGCTTTTCTTCATGGAGAACTTGAAGAAGAAATTTATATGCAACCCCCTAAAGGTTTTACTAATAAAATAAAAAATAATCATGTGTACCTACTTAAAAAATCTTTATATGGCCTTAAACAAATGGAGATTATAAGTTGATAGCTTGTAAAGACACTAATCTAATTGATGATGTTAAATCTATGTTGAAATTTGAGTTTGAAATGAAAGAATTTGGCCTTGCTAAGAAAATATTAGGAATGGAAATTGTAAGGGACAGAAATGCAAAGGTTTTATACCTGTCCCAGAAAAACTACATTTCTAAAGTTCTAAAGAGATTTGGTATGAATCTTTTGAAACCTGTAAACACACCTTTAGGTCAACACTTTAAACTTTTGATAGATCAGACTTATGCAGTGAGTGTAGTTAGTAGGTTTATGGGGAACCCAGGGAAACCCCATTGGTATGCCATTAAATGGGTACTAAGGTATCTAGTTGGCACTACTAACCTAGGACTCAATTTTGGAAAGGGTGTTGAGAAAGGATGTGAGTTGATTGGTTTTGTAGACTCTGATTTTGCAGGAAATATAGACACTAGGAAATCCTTAACTGGGTATGTGTTTACTGCTTTTGGGGGGGCTGTTAGCTAGAAGTCACACTTACAATTTGTTATGGCTTTGTCCACAACAGAGGCTGAATATATAGCATTGACTGAAGCAATAAAATAGGTCATTTGGTTAAAGGGCATTGCAAATGAGTTAAGTATTTTTAATGGTGATATTTCTGTGCATTGTGATAATCAGAGTGCACTTGTGACGCCCCTAACTCCCACGTATGGACACGTAGAAATCGAGGCGTCGGGATGATGACAACACAGGTCACACATCCCATCGCCAAGTGCCAAGTGTGTGTACATGTAACATGTGTACAAATAAACCACGCAGCGGATAATAAAAGTCTTACAACTAAGTATCATAATTTTGTTTAATTACAAACTCGCTTAAAATACACGTAATAAAATATTACAAGTTTCAACATTGTTTCAAATCCAAATTACATAACATAAAAACAAGTAAAGATAATTTCCAATGTAAAACAACTCCAAGTCAATATTCTGGCGGAGCCGTCTCCTCGAGCTCAGCCTCCTCTTCCTCAACCTCTGCATCAAAATCTACGGTACAAAAAATGGTACCGCAAGTAAGTAATAATCCAAATACTACAAGATAAAAATATAGTACACTCTACAATATGCATGGAAAGATGCCAAATGCACATGTCCCAAAAATCCACATTTTTACCCCGCAAGCCAAAATCCCATTTTGGCCTAAAACTTTTCCTTTAAAACAAGACCTCGCCATTATCCCAGATAATGACCCAAACCAAGAAAACCAACATTTTTCCAGAAAATGGTTCACAAAAATCCTTTTATAAAATCTCGTCATTTTCCCAGAAAATGGCTCATATCCATCATACAAAAATAGCTCCAATTTAATGCATGCACCATGATCTCCCATAGGGATCATCCGCACATTCTGGCTCCTATGCCACACCGCGAGTAATGACCATGTATGTGACATCTAAACGGGCGATACACAGTCTCGCGCCCAGCGCGTGCCATGACCAGGCATCCTCTAGTCCTCGCTAGCCCGACCACGGAGTTGACACGACAACTTTACTGTATAGTGCGATTCGGTCGTCGCCTAGCGACAACCCAGGGGATGTCACTCAGTATTATCCACTCCCGAGTGACCAAAGGAGTTCCACCAAGATAATCCCCATCCCAACTTGGGGTCGTGATACACACGCACCCAAAAATTCATTTTACGTATGAAAACCCACTTTTCATTATTCAATACATGAACATGCATGCACCATATAATGCAAATGGCAATACACAAATTATCCAACAAATCTCAACATCAACAACAAACAAACAACTCTGTTCTCAAATCCATTCGACCCCCGACTCCTAGGACTTAGTCTGAAATAACCAACCAGTCACAAAATTATTGTAAAAGCAATAATATATTTAAATATAAAATTAAGTTTAAAAAATACTTACAGCGCTATATCATTATTTTTTGAAGGATCAAAGAGCTGAAAAAAGTGAAGAAAAAGCAATGTAACAGTGTAAAAACACTGTGGCCATGGGTTGTAAAATGCCCACTTTTGAATGGGGACGAACCAAGGCTTGAGATTGATAGGTGATTACGCTCAAAGAATAACGCGGTAGTTGTAGCACAGCTTTGGGGTGTCGATTCCACAAGGAGACAAATTAAAAGAATAACCGAATGAACAAAGAAACTAAAGAAAAATATTAAATGATTAATAGAGAACAAAGATTAATTTTAAATGCAAATTAAAATGAAGCAAAGTGATCAACGAAAAAAGTACTCAAATTTGACAAACAGTAGAGTTTCGGGAATCCCGTGCACAAATCCGATATTTTAATTATTTTTAATTCATTGGATAACTCAATTAGGAATTCAATTTCCCAAATTCCCAATTGGAATGTATAGATTTATAAACCAAAATTAAATCAAATGTAACCATTTGAAAAATCATTCACCACTTTTAAAATACGTAAATTACTATCCCTATTGAGAAAATTCAACGATGACAATATACTCAGGGAGCGATATTGCAGCAAAGAACTAAATCAATATAGATAAATAATTGATCCAAGCATAATCAAAGAACCAATCCATTCAATAGAAAATGCATGACTCAATCCATAAATAGAATAAATGCTATGATTATTCAGAGAATAAAACATCAACGATGAATTGAGAATGATAAAACAAAAGAGTTTTAGTAATTGAAGATCAAATACATAAATTAAACATAAATTAAAAATATCATCTAATGTGCAAGTTCATCCCTAGATCTACTTGAGAATTTAATTACCCATAAATATACTGGACAACAAAAATTTCCAGAGAAAACTGAAGCGAATGGTGACCATGGAAGTGATTTTCTCCTCTCTTCAGATCTACCTCTTGTGCCTTCCCCTCTTTATTTCGTGCTAATTATATGCTTATATAGGGTATGAAAGAAACCCTAATGTCTTCAAAATTTCTGTATAAAAAAATCGTTTAAATTTTAGGACTCATCTTGGCAGCCACGTATGTGGTTCAGGAATTCAAATTTTGAAATCCTTATTAGATACAAAGTTATAACCCTTTTAGATAGCTTTCTAACTCATGAAGAATCACATCAATACGATATGTGAGTAAAAAGTTACAGTCAAAAGACTAAAATATATCCAGATTGTCTCTTAGCGGATTTCAGACTTGGACTTCTTGTGGTTTCCTTTTGTGATTTTTTTTTTTGTTTTTCTTTTCTTCCAAATTGCTCTCAAACCCCATGAAAGTCCTCCTTTGAATTTGACTGGGCTTGACTTGCTCTTTTATAAACTCTGAAATTAAACATAAAAAAACTGCTTAGGAGTATCCCAATGTAAATAGAAACTCAATTCAAGAATTCACATTAATTCATATGATTTCTATTCACATTTTAGCATTTTAATCCAATAATAGGGTATTTAGAGTGCACTTTCACACACTCATCACACCCCCCAACTTACTCATTGCTAGTCCCTAGCAATTTTCATGTCAAAACAATGAAAAAGACCAAAGAAAATCACACATAAAGGCGATCAAGTTACACTTTCCAGATTCACATATCAAAACAATCTAAAGAATCTAATAACTCATCAAGATCAATCCACCAATAGCAATCCACAAAGTGTGTGTGTGTGTTCTCCAAGCCATAATCATGTTACCCCTAACCTTGACACATGCAACATCAAGAACGTCTTAAGCAAAAGGTTCAACTCCATAACTCACGGGTATAATAGTGTTTCGTGTAAGGGCTCTCTCTATGGAGTTGAAAATGAGTGTACACACCCTCTCATAGGAAACTAGGCAATTATATACAAGCAACAAGCAAACATTGATCTTATGATATGAACACTAACAAATGAGACTTCCACCACCCTTTCCAAAAGCTTACTTAGGATCAGAACGGTCAACACAAAGGGTTGTAACGTGGCTTGGGTTCGGGGCTATATGAAAAAAAAGGATGAAAATGATTCGAAAGACTTCCAAGTAAAAATAAAGGGAATTTTATTAAATATCTCAGTAGACCACACTACTCACTTGATGTACTCTCCACTTGTCAGATCATCAAATAATAATGGTTTTCCTTCTTCTTCCTCTTTTTTTTTTTTTTTTTTTTTTTTTTATAATTTGATGGACAAACACATGCCACTTTGGTATTCTTTCCATTTCTACTAACCTTTTCTTTTTTCTTTTTTTCTTTCGGAGCTCACTCAATTGAACACTTTGCAACTTGTACCCTTCTCCTTTTTTTCTATCTTCTTCTTTTTTGAATTGAAAATGATAAAATAAAAGAAAGAAAATGCAAATTCTACACCTAGTATACACTTGGAAGTAAAAAGGGTAGAAAATTAATGTATAGGTTATACTCCAATGTGGAGAGGTATGGATGATATGGGCATATGAAAAGAAAAAGCTACGTGTTTATTGGCTCAAAGTTGGCTACTAGGGGTCTATGATGAAAAGGGATAGCTTGAAAGGCTCAAACGTTGATCCTAAGTTGACCTTCGTCATATCCCAAGTATATCCACCATTTTACCACAAACCATGTAATGATATTCTCAAAAGAAGTGCCCAATTCAACAGATAAGTGAACGCTTATCACAATTTACTGCATTTGTAGGCTCTCAATCCTCTCCAAACTCACAAGAATACTTAAGCAAAAGAGTTCTCTAGCTACATGTGTCAAACAACCATTTACCACAAAGCTTGGATGAGTGCATTAAGGGTTCTGTGAATACTTCAGCAAAAAAAAATTATGGTGGGTTTGGTGAATTCACGAAGATGGCTATGAATGAGAATGAGTACACACGTGAAAATACTGAATTTCACATTTTAACAAGCATTTTAAAGACTGAATTTCCACCATCACCCCCCAATTTAAATGAAATATTGTCCTTAATGTTTAAGAATCAAAATTGAATGGGAAGTAACTGAAAATGGTAGAATACACTTGATGAGTGACGTGGGTAGCTCGCTACGCACCAATGATGGTAACCTGAACTGATAGAATAAAACTAACCTACAAACAAAAACAAAGAAAACAATAGCAAACAAAAAGGTTGGTGTGGTCAAACAAAATAAGAGAAAACAAAAATAAAACAAAGCCAAACAAAATAAATAAAGAAAAACATACCTGGGTGGTGTGGTCAAGGTTGATAGACTAGATCCACAAGCGGAATGTCTTCCACTTCTGGAACTTGTCTATCAATTAATACTTTAAGGCGTTGACCATTTACTTTAAAGATCCGACCATCCTTAGGATCTTCTATTTCTACTGCCCCATTTACAAAAACATTCTATACTACAAAAGGGCCAGTCCACCTAGACCGAAGTTTTCCTGGGTGCTTATGGAGTCTAGAATCATATAAGAGCACTCGATCAGTAGGCTTAAACGTTTTTCTCAAAATATTTTTATCATGAAACACTTTCATTTTAGCCTTATAGATTCTAGAGTTCTCATAAGCATCATTTCTCAACTCCTCTAACTCGGTCAATTGAAATTTTCTAAGCTTACATGCTTCTCCCATGTCAAAATTGAAATGCTTGATGGCTCAATAAGCTCGATACTCGAGCTCCACAGGTAAGTGGCAAGGCTTCCCAAAAACAAGCCTATAAGGTGACATGCCTAAGGGAGTTTTGAAAGCTGTACGGTAGGCCCAAAGCGCATCAACTAGTCTTAAAGACCAATCTTTGCTATTTGGGTTGACCTTCTTTTCTAAACTTTGCTTAATTTCCTTGTTTGCAAGTTCTACCTGTCCACTTGTCTGGGGATGGTAGGCAGTAGAAATGTTATATACCACCCCATATTTTTTATCAAAGCCTCAAAAGAACAGTTGCAAAAATGTGTACACCGATCATTAATGATAGCACGTGGTGTACCAAATCGAGATAACACATTCTCTTTGAGAAATTTAATTACCGTCCTATTATCATTGCTCCTGCAAGCTGCTGCCTCTATCCATTTTGACACATAATCTACTGCCACAATAATATATTGATATCCAAAAGAAGGAGGAAATGGTCTCATAAAATCAATGCCCCAACAATAAAAAATTTCAATCACTAAAATTGGGTTTAAGGGCATCATATTACGACGGGATATATCTCCTAACTTTTGACACTTTTCATATGAGCGACAATAGATGTTTGCATCCTTAAATATGGTGGGCCAATAAAATCCACACTGCAGAATTTTTGCAGCGGTTTTCTTCATTGAAAAGTGGCCCCCACAAGCTTGGGAGTGACAAAATTCCAAGATGCTAGCAATCTCTTCATTAGGGATGCAACGCCTTAAAATTTGGTCAGGGCAGTATTTGAAAAGAAAATGATCATTCCAATAGAAATTACGTACCTCAGTTATGAACTTCCTCTTGTCCTGAGCGCTCCAATCCACGGGTATCTCACCTGCAGCCAAATAATTCACAATATGAGCAAACCATGGTAGAGAAGTAATAGATAGTAAATGCTCATTAGGAAAATCATCTTCGATTGGCAGGTAGTCAGAGGTGTCCTCAAATGTGAGACTTGAGAGATGGTCAGCCACTATGTTCTCCATTCCTTTCTTGTCTTTGATGGTGATGTCAAATTCCTACAAAAGTAAAATCCATCATATTAATCGTGCCTTAGCATCCTTCTTTGCAAGAAGGTATTTAAGGGCTGCATGATCTGTAAAAAAAAATAATAGGAGAACCAATCAAGTAAGCAAGAAACTTATCTAAATCAAACACTACAGCTAGCAACTCTTTTTCAGTGGTGCAGTAATTCATCTGAGCACTATTTAGAGTTCTACTAGCATAGTAAATGACAAAAGGCTTTCCCTCCCTTCGCTGTCCAAGTACAGCACCTACAACAAAATCACTTGCATCACACATAATCTCAAAAGGTAAAGTCCAATCAGGTGTCTGCATTATAATTGCTGAGGTAAGCTTGCCAATTAGCGTTTTAATTGATCTACCTCTATCCCCCTAGAAGAAATAATATGCCCTAACACAATACTTGAAGGTACCATAAAGTGGCATTTTTTCCAATTCAAAACCAATTCCTTCTCCTCACAACGAGTCAACACCCTCTCTAAATTCAATAAGCATGCATCAAAAGTAGATCCAAAAATAGTGAAGTCATCCATAAAAACTTCCATGTAATTTTCAACCATGTCACTAAAAATGCTCATCATGCAACGTTGAAAAGTAGCAGGTGCATTACACAATCCAAATGGCATTCTACGAAAAGCATAAGTACCGAAAGGACAAGTGAAAGTGGTTTTATCCTAGTCTTCTAATGCAATTTCAATTTGATAATAATTAGAATAACCATACAAGAAACAATATAAAGGATGACCAATCACACGCTCAAGAATTTGATCAATAAAAGGGAGAGGAAAATGGTCTTTCCAGGTGGTAGTATTCAATTTTCTATAAACAATTCACATCTGCCACCCAGTCACAAGTTTTGTAGGGACTAGCTCTCCCAGGTCATTTTTCACCACAGTAACACCTGACTTCTTAGGAACAACCTGTGTGGAGTCAGCAATAGGATATATGATTCCTGCATCTAATAGTTTCAATACTTCATTTTTCACCACTTATTTCATAGTAGGATTAAGCCTACGCTAGGGGTCTCTACGAGGTCTAGTTCCTTCCTCCAAATTAATTTTATGAGAATAGACAAGGGGACTAACACCTTTTATATAAAAAATGCTCCAACCTAAGGCTGACTTATGCTTACTTAGGATCCGAATTAATTTCTCACCTTGAGACTCAGACAATTCAGATGAGATAATAACAGGAAAAGTATCACTTGGACCAAGGAAAGCATGCTTTAAATCCTTAGGCAAAGGTTTCAGTTCAACTTTGGGTGCTTCCACACTTGAAGGAATTTGTTTTTCCTCTTTCTCAGGCAACTCCTCAAACTTTAGTTGCAAGGCCCGAGTGCCATAATCTTGAGTTCTATCAAAGATAGCACAAAAATCAACTACATCAGATGGATTACTGATAGAATCAAATTCAGAATTAACAAGAAAATACTCAAGGGGGTCAAAATCATTTGCTATATAAACTCCTCTTTCTATGAGTGAGTCAATCATGTATGTCTGGTGGCTCTCATCATCATCTTCTGGTTTTTTTTTTTTTTAGAAGAGCCGGAAGCCACCCACATAGTAGCCCCGTCCCAAGTTTATTAATAAACCCTCACTTGTGGTGGAGGAATACAGTGGTTACAAACCGAGGCCAAGGGGTTACAAAAAAACCAAAACCCAGACCTCCAAACAGAAAAACCAAGAAAACACGACCACAATACATAAAACTCAAAGAAATAAAACCACACGCAGCAACCTGAAAAAAAAAACCTGCACAACCAAAGAGTAAGAAAATAACAGACACCAAGCAAAGAGAAACATACCTAGATAGAGCCCTAGCTATGCCAACCCAACAAAACTAGGATCGAATGTAAGCCATAGCCATTTTGTCAAGTCTCGCGAGGCCTCTAATCTCTCGAGGAAGACTTTGCATATCCGAGACCAGCATGTCTGCACCTTGTGCACCAACCTTGGCTAGAGCATCTGCCACTGAATTTCCTTCTCTGAAGCAATAATTGCACACAACATCCATCGCCTCAATGTAATCCACAATTTGGTCCTAGAAATCCCATAAGTACCAAAGAGAGAATTTTTTGGATTTCACCCAAGAAACAACCACTTGAGAATCACAATCAATATCCACCGCCCTCCAACCGGAAATCTTACAAAGGCGTACCCCTTCCAGCAAGGCATGAAGTTCCGCCTCAGTATTAGTATAATTCCCAAAAGGCTTGGAAAAAGCGAAGATAAGATTACCCTCCCTGTCATGAAGCACACCACCACCACCACTACTTCCCGGATTCTTGAGACTACTCCCATCCACATTCAGTTTAACACGGCCTTGAGACGGTTTGGACCATCTCACTACCCTCTCATAATTTGGATTTGGAAAAATAGAGGGAATTCCCAGCCTCGCAAGAATCTTAGCATCCCCTGAACTGAGTTTATTAATTTTGGAAATGTTCTCCATCACAGCATGCAACCAGAATTTAATAGATTGTCAAACAACATTAACAGATTCCCTCCTATCTTCCATTCTAGCCTTACAATGATGTTGCCACAAACACCACACTATAATGGATGGAAGTAAACCAGTAAGGATCCCAACTTGGGACTGACGAGAAGCATGGCGAAACCATGCTACACTACATTCCTTCCAACCTTGAATAGCCACAAAAGGGAACCCCATTACGGCAGAAACTTTCCTCCAAAGGGCACTAGCGAAGTCACCACTCCCCAAAATGTGATTAAGATCTTCACACTGACGAGTCTCGTAGCAATTACAACAAGAAACGATAGGAATACCAAGTTTACAAACTTGCTCATCCACACTAAGACAATTAAAATAAGCTTTCCACATACAAATCGATATTTTGCCCAGCAACAAGTTGTTCCAAATCCAATTCGCATTATCAATTTTTGGGAATTTAACACAAATAATATCCCAAGTCGATCTGGTAGAAAAATGACCATGTTTATCAGGGATCCAAATTAACATATCCTCTTTATTCTTAAACCCAACTACCAAACCCATCATCTCACTTGCCAGCTGAGGACCGATAAGGGCATTAAGTTTTTCCACATCCCAACAGTTCTGAACCACCAAATCTTGCACGCCAATAAGAGGCTCTGTGATGTAGTTCACCCTTGAACAAAGGGGTCCCTTTTCCATACATTTATCATACCATAAGGAAACATTACCTTGTCTCACTTTCCATTGAGACTTTTGAAGAAGCAGCGGGATACTATGAAGAACATTCATCCAAAACTGAGAACCAAACCTCCCCTCTTGCATCAGAGAAACATGACTATTCTTCACATATTTAGCACGGAAGAAATTGGCCCAAAGAGAATCCTGAGTCAAAACCTGAAAGTCCCACAGTACCCCTGTAAAACCACGAAATTGTCTACCAATTTCCTTAAACAAATTGATTAGATCTCAATATCTAGAATTAATAAATGAATCAAAATACTCAAAGAGAATAAACAAATTTGTAAGAAACAACGATTGGTTATGAAGGGAAACCCTTTAAAGAACTCTTTAAAGGTAAAACCATACGGGGCAGCCAAACCCAGGAAAGTCAATCTTATTATTTGAAGAACAATTACAAGTAATCATCAATTACAAAACCTTTGCAATTAGACTGTCTTACTTGCCAAGACAAACGATCTGTTTGTCTTCTATCGCAGTAGCAGCCAGAACCTCTGGCGATATTCAAATGTTGCCTTTCCTCCTAGAACTCTAGGAGATGAATTCCAATCACACGATCCTCCAACACCAGAGCACGATCACACTTAAAGAGAGATGAAAAACCCCATGAAAATTCTCAAATGAATTTTCTCACACATATGTTCTGAATAACCACTCTGAAATTCGTGGCTCTCTCATCTCCCAGAAGATACAAAACCGAATCTCTTTAAATAGAAAGTCTGAAAAGAGTTTCAGTCACAGTAGGACTCTGCTGATGGTTAGCAACAGTCGCGAAAACGTGTGCCGATGGACTGCTAACATTTCACAAATAACAATCTTCTGGATTGACTAATCTGTCTAGCTTTCTTCAGGATATACCAGGACTCGATTTTAACTTCAATGACTTATCTAAACAACACCTAAGACTTCTAGATAGACTCAACATTGTTTAGAGATAAATAAATAATTATTTTACATTCATCCAACAAATTCAAATATAATGATAAGATAAGCCTTATCATTTAATCAAATAATGATAAAATAAACCTTATCATTTAGTAATCTAATCCTAGCCAATTTTCGCCTTAACAATCTCTCCCTTTGGCGGATTAGTGACAAAACCAACTTGATGAATGTCTTGCATATACAATCTTCCTCTTTGGCGGATTGGTCACAAAACCAACTTGATGAATGTAGTGTGTACCTAAGACAAAAACAACCAGTAGACCAAGATCTCATGAAGATAATTTTAATACAATAA
This sequence comes from Carya cathayensis, assembly GCA_011037825.1. Taxonomy (NCBI): domain Eukaryota; kingdom Viridiplantae; phylum Streptophyta; class Magnoliopsida; order Fagales; family Juglandaceae; genus Carya; species Carya cathayensis. Next base: position 916,653 of record QGSO01000201.1, read on the forward strand.
TGAGAAGAAATGACATAGAACATTCTTTGAAATTAGTCTCAATAATAATCAAAGGTTAGACGCAATGTAAATCTATCAAAAAATTGTTCTAGTCATCATCAATAACCATGTTCTGTACTTAGTTCTCCCTCTCCATATTCTGCAACTCCCCTTAAAGTATATAGTTCTTCCCCTCAATATTCTACTGCTCCCCTTTTTTATTTTCAACAAATTCATTAAACTCCTACTTACTCAAACTCCCCCTAAATTTCACAATATTGAAATATTCCAATTTGCTCTTCCAATACTCTCCCTTTTTGTCACTAATATGACAAGACACAATAAATATCACTTATGTGTGCCAAGATGAAGACACTAAAAAAGACATGATGAACAACTCCCATGTATTTATTTTATATAAACCAAAATAAATAGAGATTAGAAAAAAATAACAAAAAATTTGAACTTTATATATATATATATAAAATAAATAGGCAAAAGGGCAAGTAACATATCTAGATGCATCTTAGTTCAAAACATAGTGTAACTCACAAAACAAATCCAATATAGTACACCCTCTTATTTGCAACAATCACTATGGATGTTCACTCCTCATAAGATCATCAATGTCAAAGTTCATGTGAGTGTGTGAGTGAGTATACTTATACCATAGCATATTTATGAACTATTTTCTTCAATATATTTTTTTATACCTTTATTCATAAATGATTGCTTCTTATAGATGCTTGCAAGAGTTTGTTGCTTCACCTTAAAAGTCAAACTTTATGCTAGGGCCTAGATACATGAGCATCTCCTCCAAACACTAGTTTATACACCCCCTTTTTGTGTTCATGTTTGTTGCTCATCTTTTTCCATAATGATTAGAGCAACGATTTTTTCTGTAAGAACTTAAAGTGGTAGATCCGTGTAGGGTGTTTGTCTTTTTCCGCAATGAATTAACACCGACTTTTTCTATATGGATCAACTCTTTGTGTTTGGTAAGAGGAGACCTCTTTATTGATGTACTAGGTTCAACTAGTATTAGTCAATTTAAGGCATGAACTTCCTCTTTGATGAGCATCTCATTAAAAAAAATTGAACTTTAATTATAAAATGCATACATATAGGTTCCTCAATGTGCATTGAAAATGAACTTTGCCAAGATAATCCGTAGTGTTAGTATGCACAAAGTGAATCACAAAAAATAGAGAGATGCATAGGTTCAAAAATTTATTAAGTGAGAACACAAATGTTGAAATTTTGACATATCAAGCATGCACTTTCCTTAAAGAAAAGCTTTAAACCAAACCAGAAAAAATTTTTATATTATATTTTTCTTATTTAAAACTGAAAAACAAAATCATAGAAGCAAAACAGAAAAATAAAATGCATGTCCTAGACTAATGCAATAATATAAAGAATGGAAGAACATACAAGTAATCCTATCAATTAATATGACATAGCATCTTCTTTGACCACCCACTTTGCCTTAAATTTTGGCCTATTCTTTTTATCAACATCACTTTGTATGATTTTTTCTTTACTTTGAAAGCAAAAATCTGCTAGTTCACCAAGTTTGAGACTTAAAAAATTGATTTGTTGCCTCATATCATAAATTTGATTCTCTAGACTCTTTCCTTTCTTTTTGGATTTCTTTCACCTCCATTTTTCTTCACTTTATTCAAGTTAAAGCAATTTGGTCTTATATGACCAACAACACCACAATAATGACAAGTAGGAATAAATTTACCATGTAGATTTTTTGAATAAACTGACTTAGGTTCAGCATGATTTTGAAAACTCTTACCTTGACTTCCTTTAACAAAAACAATACCTTTGGAAGTTGTGGCAGCGGATGATGAGACCAGTTTTTCTTTCCCCTTTGAAGTCGTGTACCCTAGGCCAGTTCTATCACTACTCATCTTTTGAACACTCAACATCTCTTCTAATTTTTGTGTTTCTGTTTTTTCTTGAACCTTTTCCAATTCTTGTTCTAGTGCAATTTTTTGATCCCTTAATCTTGCTATTTCAATATCAGAAATTTTTAATGCCTCATACATGTTATTTTTCTCACTCTCCATATCAGTGAATTTCTTGTACAGCTTCTTGTTGAGTTTCTTTAATTTGATCACTTCTTCACACACATCATTGTAAGCTTCCTGTAAACTCAGTTCTTGATCAGCATCAACAAGTGATACATCTGAATCACTGCAATCACAACTACTTTGAGATTTTGTTAGTGTAATTTCAAGAAAATCATTCACAATAGTAGGAAAAGCTATAAAATATTTTTCATCATTAGATGATGAGGTTGAACATTCAGAATCTGAACTGTCACTAAGTGAGACTTTTAATATTTTTCCTTTATTTTTCTTATAATTTGGACATTCAACTTTTATGTGACCATATCCTAAGCATTCATGGAACTTAACTTTGTCATTTTTCTCAAATTTATCTTTATTCCAATTTTTAGATTAATTTATTTTTGTAGAAAATTTCTTACCTCGCTTTTGTTTTGCATTAGCTTTCTTGTAAAACAAGAATTTTCTGAATATCCTTACCATGAGATCTATATCATCATCGAAGTGTCGTGGGACATACAATGACGACGACATGATCTACAAGGGCACAGATCACACTCGGATGAGTGAACCACGCTCTGATGCCAATTGAAAGTCCCAAAGTACCCCTGTAAAACCACGAAATTGTCTACCAATTTCCTTGAACAAATTGATTAGATCTCAATATTTAGAATTAATAAATGAATCAAAATACTCAAAGAGAATAAACAAATTTGTAGGACACAACGATTGGTTACGAAGGAAAACACTTTAAAGAACTCTTTAAAGGTAAAACCCTACGGGGTAGCCAAACCCAGGAAAGTCAATCTTATTATTTGAAAAACAATTACAAGCAATCATCAATTACAAAACCTTTGCAATTCGACTGTCTTACTTGCCAAGACAAACGACCCATTTGTCTTCTACCGCAGTAGCAGCCAGAACCTCTGGCGATCTTCAAATGTTGCCTTTCCTCCTAGAACTCTAGGGGATGAATTCCAATCACACGATCCTCCAACACCGGAGCACGATCACACTTAAAGAGAGATGAAAAACCCCATGAAAATTCTCAAATGAATTTTCTCACACATATGCTCTGAATAACCACTCTAAAATTTGTGGCTCTCTCATCTCCCAGAAGATACAGAACCGAATCTCTTTAAATAGAAAGTCTGAAAAGAGTTTCAGTCACAGTAGGACTCTGTTGATGGTTAGCAACAGTCGTGAAAACGTGTGCCAACGGACTGCTAACATTTCGCGAATAACAATCTTCTGCATTGACTAATCTGTCCAGCTTTCTTCAGGATATACCAGGACTCGATTTTAACTTCAATGACTTATCTAAACAACACCTAAGACTTCTAGATAGACTCAACATTGTTTAGAGATAAATAAATAATTATTTTACATTCATCCAACAAATTCAAATATAATGATATGATAAGCCTTATCATTTAATCAAATAATGATAAAATAAACTTTATCATTTAGTAATCTAATCCTAGCCAATTTTCGCCTTAACAAAAGCTGCCAACCAAACTTTAAAAACATGGCCTGTTGGACCTCATCAAGGTCCCTAACACCCACACCGCCCTCATCACACGGGACACACAATTTGTTCCAGGCGCTCCAGTGTCTTTTCTTCTTCTAGTCCTCAACACCCCAAAAAAAATTAGCAAACATGCTGGAGATTTTCCTCTTCACAGTCTTAGGCATATGGACCACCAAAAGCAAATGGATAGGCATGCTAGTAAGTACGTGCCTCAAAAGAACCAACCGGCCCACTTGCGATAACAACCTGTTTTTCCAACCCGCCAATTTTTTAGCAACTCTGTCTATAAGAGGATCAAAATGAGCAACTTTGAGCCTGCCATCCACTATCGGAGCTCCCAAATAAGTGATAGGAAAATGACCCTGAGAGAACCCTGTAGCAGCCAGAATGTCCCTGGTACAACTAGGCAATAACCACTTTGACTAGAACAGTGCAGATTTATCATAATTGATCTGTTGGCCCGACCAAGCCTCAAACGTACGGAAAACCTCCATCAAAGCCCTAATAGTGCGCTTAGAAGCATTAGAAAAAATCACAATATCATCAGCATATAGGAGGTGAGACAACATAGGGGCACCTGAAGGCAGAGAGAAACATTTAATTCTCCCCTCCCTCACCCTCATGGAGATAAGCCAAGAGAGAACTTCCTGGACCAGAATAAAGAGATAGGGGGACAGAGGATCACCTTGGCGAAGACCCCTCTCTGATTTAAAGAAACCCTTATACGTACCATTCATCATGACAGAAAACCAGGGAGTAGAAACACAATTCCACACAAGCTTGCAGAAATGATCAGGAATCCCAAAAGAACAAAGTACAAGCATAAGAAAACGCCAATCTACTCGGTCGTAAGCCTTACTCATATCAATTTTCATGAACAAATTACCTCCCCTTACCTTCTTATGCAGCATTTTAAGCACTTCTTGAGTAAGCGAAATATTCTGAAAGATACTTTGCCCCTTAACAAAAGCACCCTGTTTAGGGGAGATAATCTTTGCAAGGACAAGAGATAAACGATTAACCAACAACTTAGCAAAAACTTTATAGATCATGATAAAGTGCTAAAACTGCAATATTAAGTTGTTAAAGTGATTAAATTATTTAACTAAAAAATGAATTGAACACTTAATTATGCAGTAAATTATAAACTGGAGTCAATTGTTAAATCATGATATTTCACCCTTAAAAAAAAAGTTTGTAATGAAGCTAGCACACTCACACCATCACTCGGGGCAACACTTCAATGCAAAAAAAATAAAAGACACAAAGCACAACCTGGAAATGCAACCCACAGGTGGAACACATGCAGAAAACAGAACATGCAGCAGCATCCCACGGACAGAACACTTCAATGCAGAAAAAAATAAAAGACACAAAGCACAACCTGGAAATGCAACCCACGGCTGGAACACATGCAGAAAACAGAACATGCAGCAGCATCCCACGAACAGCAGACTTCAATGCAGAAAATGGACACATGCACATGCCGAAAGTTCCAAGGCACATGCAGACTTCAATGCAGAAAAGTAGCTCACGGATGCAGGAAAAAAAAGAAAACACTTGAAGCAATGCAGCTCAAACCAACGTGCAGTACACAGAAAACAGCATGCAGAAAAATAAAAGATCAGAAGTAGCAGCAGAATGAATTTGGACAGCATCACACGGACAGCTCATGCACATGCAAGAACCACTCATACACGGCACCTACTGCAGAAAAATAAAGAGAACAAGGCAACATGCAGGAGAACGCACATGCAGGAACAGCATAGATGCAGAAAAGCAAAAGGAAAACATGCAACAACAACACATAAAGCTGCAGCAGCACATGCAGAGAAGAAGAACTCCACTCACACGCACATGCAAGTCTCCCACTTGTATAACTCACGGACAAACACCTATAAAACCAAGGGAAAGCAGCAGGCCGAAAAAAAAGAGTTTTCAGTTTATTACTTTGTCAAGAGTTTTCAGTTTATTACTTTGTCAAGGGTTTTCAGTTTATTACTTTGTCAAGAGTTTTCAGTTTATTACTTTGTCAAGAGTTTTCAGTTTATATTACTTTGTTAAGGTTTTCAGTTTTTATTATCTTGTTATAAGCTTCAGTTTTTATTACCTTGTTATAAGCTTCAGTTTTTATTACCTTGTTATAAGTTTCAGTTTTCATTATCTTGTTATAAGCTTCAGTTTTTGTTACCTTGTTATAAGTTTTGGAGTTTCAATTTTATTACCTTGTTGAGTTTTCAATTTTATTACCTTGTTGAGTTTTAACTTTATTACCTTGTTATAGTTTCAATTTTATTTCTTTAATTTAGTTTGTCTTATTTCTTCGAGTTGATATTATAGACTTTTTTTTATTACATTCTAAAGTTAATTTATATTTTCTTAGTTTTTGATATGGTTCCACTTAGATTTATTTTTGTTACTAAAAATATCATGTGTAACTAATTACTAAAGCTTGGGTTGTGGAATGAGATTTAATTTATTTTAGATTCTAGTTTGATGCAATATATTATTGTTTAATGTTGATTTCACTAAATTACTAGTCGGATTCAAATGGAAAATAGATTGCGGCTCTTGCTCTTGTTTTGTTGTTCACGTAAGGCACAACAAAAGCTTGAATTTATCAAGGCCTCTTTCGATTGATTATGAATATAAATTTTGGCTAGTAAATTAGAGAATTTCTTGAGAAAATATTGCAAAAATTTGAGCTTAATTTTATCTTCCGAATATCAATTCCTTGACTGGATTGTTAATCGAGAAATTATCTAGAATCCGAAATAGAAAGAATCTCAAACCCAACCCAAGTGTTTGTTTATTGTTTCTTGCAAGTTTAATTCATTTGCTACACACTTTCTCTAAGTCTCTTAGTTTTGGTAATTTTAAAAATATAGATCCACATCAATTTTCATCCTTCATAATCGATACATCTTTTACACAAAGAAAATCTCACAAACGCTTTGATAATCCCTTTGTCCCTGTGAATTCGATCTTGGGACTTACCCTTGTATTACTTTGACAGCTTCTACGCTTGGAAGACAACATTATAAGCTGAGTTAGATCACATTGCACAGGCTAATCGGTCGAAACTTATCAAAACTCAAGGGATTCTGCACCTTCGAGATTAGGACAATAAAAGAGGAAGAGTAAAGCGAGGTAAGCTAGTACCTTGAAAAAAATCCTTCACCGCAGCCATGATATCATGCTTGATGAAGTCCCAACACATAGTGTAGAACGCAGATCCTAAACCATTTGGTCTCGGACTAGAGTCCAAGGCAATAGAAGCAAACACCTCTCTAACCTCAATATCCGAAGGCTCATACAAGGAATCCTCCCAATTACAATCCCCCAAACACGACAGAATGAGAGAAGACAAGTCAGGGGTAGTACCATTTCCAGCCTGGTCCAGAAAGTCCTCAAAGTATTTCACGGCTCCCTCATGGGCTTGATCCAGAGAAGAAAGAGTAAGATTATCAGAAGTACTCATGGAATGAACTCTCGAACTCCTACAACGTTGAGCAATAACCGCATGAAAAAATTTGGAATTATGGTATCCCTCTTGAAGCCATTTTTTCTTAGCCTGTTGAGAGAGCCTCGCATTTTTCAGATGCATCCAAGAGTCCAACTCTATCTTGGTCCTCAACAACTCATTGTCAACCGAGGTAGAAAAGCCATTATGGAGGCTTTCCTCAAGTAATTCAATGTGTTCTTCCAATTCACGAATGCAAAAATCCACCCTGCCAAAAGTATTCTTATTCCAGGCACGTAAGATGACTTTCATCCTTTTCAGTTTACCGGCAAGTTTAATCAGATTATTCTCACCCGAAGTCTCTATAGACCAAGCCTCCTGAGCCACCTTGAGAAAATCTTTATGCAATAACCACATATTTTGGAAACGAAAGGGAGACGGGCCATACCTGGGCAAGGAAGGAGTCAACTGAAGGACGAGGGGCGAGTGATCAGAAGTGCTACAATTCAGAAGTCTGGCCTCCGCTCCAGCACATTTGACTGTGAAAACATTATTGACCAAAATACGATCAAGTTTAGCCCAACTACGGGCAAGGCCCTGTTGGCCATTACACCAAGAAAATTGTGTACCAGCAAGGTTCCAATGTATCAAACCATAGCTATCAATACAATAATTAAACTCACTCATAGCCAGCTGAGATCTTGGATTACCGCCTCTTCTTTCAGAGTCAGCCGAATAATATTAAAATCACCCATAACAGCCCACGGAATACTCGTACAATTGATACTGCTCAGATGGGCCCATAACTCACGACGCTCGATCATAGAACATTTAGCATAAATAAAAGAAACCATCAAAATCTCCCTATTAAGAGAAAACAAACCTGTAAAGGATTGACTGGACACCGCAATCATGTCCATATCTATCTCCTCTGACCAAAAAAACCAAATTTTACATCCTTTTCTACATTTGAAGCAGATTTATGAAACCCAATACGACACGCCCATGATTGAATTTTATCCACTGCTTGAAACGGCTCAGAAATATCTAAGATTGAAATATTCATCTTTCGAATCAACCCACGTAACCTTCTCTTGGAAGTGCCCAAACCCCGGACATTCCACACCAAAATACTGTCAAACATTAAAAAGTTTGAAAGGGAGAGCCTTCGCTCTCTTAGATCTCCTTGGGACAATATTACTTTCATCAATGGAAACTCCCTCCCCTATACGCGAGTCGCCGGGGTCCGAGGTATAATCCTTATTTCCATCACACACCTGAACATTTTCCTCTTCCAACAACGCATCAAACTTATTCGTACATAACAAAATTTCCAACCGACTCGAACCTTCCCCTTCTTCCTCATGCATAATATCTGGGATGACCACCTCCTCAACCACACTGTTATGCACTTGAGCCAATCCTGAAACCACTGTTGGAACAAGGCAATCCATGATAAAATTATTTTTCCTCACCTGCACTTCTATCCCTTGCTACGAACTAAAGGACGGCACACAACCCCCCTCCCCTGTACACTTTCTCGCTTCTTCAACATTCAGGACACAGTCTTCTGTAGCGGCATGCGGGACTAGAATCGGAACCAAACTTGGGCTACATTCAGACGGTACAGTCACCAAAATAATAGGAGATTTGGAACCCCCTCCCCAACACTAGTTCTCTCCCCTTCCACACCTTCCGACTAGGCCACTTGCTTCACGATAGCGTCTTCCGCTGGATTAATGATCTGGTCCGTGATCTGCTAAATGGGTTGCTTCTCTTCCTCATTCTCCACCTGTTTCTGACCCACTTCCTTCCACGTCCCGTGTGTCTCTATTTTTCCACCATCTTTCCCCTGTTTTATCACACCACTCTTACGTGCAGGATGCTGACCATTCTAGCAGATCACCGCAGTATGCCCCTGACGGAAACATTTGTTGCAATAAAACCCAGGCTTCTCATATCTAACCGGTTGCCATATCTGACTCCTCCCAACCATCCTCGAAAAACCAGCAATCTGTTCTTCCCAAAGGTCCACTTCAATGCACATTCTTGTTCCTATGGCTCGGGTTCTATATATGGTGGCGTTATCAGTGCCCAAAAACCAACCGAACCTAGTTGCAAAACTCTGGAGACAATCCAGCCGGTACAGGTGAAGAGGAAGGCCTGGAAAGAATATCCATTGAGGAGCAATTGAGGGTTCTTTTTTCACGTAAAAACCCACGGACCAACTGAACAACCGGAATTGCACTCCTGCCACCACCCGGCCTTCACAAGCCCAAGCATGAACATAGTCCCTGTCATTGGCTAAATGCAGTAGGACATGAAAGTCATCCATAAAACTGACCATCGGGGACCTCACTAAACCCCAAGATTTAATAATATGGCTTCTAAGGACATCAATGGAGGGTCTCGTATTCAGAAACTTCAAAAACAACGCATACTTTAGATCTTCAGCAACCCTTTCCATCTCAGTATCAGAAAACACAAAACCCAGATCCCCATTAATCACCTCAGGCCTTCGGATAGGAATTTTGAATTTGGAAGGAGGAATCGGCCGCTGCAGGGCCTCCAAGAAAGTCCTGCGCTCAGTCTCACCTTCGCCTATAGATCGCTCCAGCCCCACCAGAGGGGGCCCTGCCGCCTTCTTCTGATCCTGCCTACCGATAATAGAGGCCACTAGAGGGCCGTTCATCACCGCCCACGAAGAGCTTGCGCCACACGAATGGTAACCCTAGCAAAGCATGCATGCAACGTAAAAGGAAAGTCCGTAATACTATACAAAGATATATCATCATCATCTTCTGGTTGTTTTGCAATATGGAAGATATTCACCTCGAGAGTCATGTTTCCAAAAGAAAGCTTCATGAGCCCATTTCTACAATTAATAAGAGCATTAGTAGTGGCAAGGAAAGGCCTACCTAAAATCACAAGAGTTTTAGAAGTAGTATCAACAACAAAGCTAGTGTCAAGGATTAGGAAATCAACAGGATAATAAAATTTATCAGTTTGAATTAGAACATCCCCTACCACACCCCGAGGTACTTTGACTGAACAGTCAGCCAATTGCAATACTGATAAAAGGTTAGAATTGCATAATTAAGTTGTTTAAATGGGTGATTTATTTTATCAAATAAAGATTGAACACTTAATTATGCATCAAATTCTAATATTGAATGCAAATTAATTGATGTCAATATTTTATATACATAAAGTTCTATATTTGCCTTTGAAAGAAATACATTTTTTATGTACTGCAGGGCATTTATGAAAATACTAAAAGAGAATGGAACTCACGGCTGGAACTCAAGGGAGCAAGCATGTGCTAGTCCTAACAGGCTGAAGATATTCTCTAAGTGTCCTGTTTGGATTCTCCACTTCCCTATCATGATGCTCATTTTCAGCCATGATGCTATCAGTGTCAGCTGATGATTCAACGGAAGATGATGCAGAGCTAAAAGATGGCAATGATTCTGTCCTAAACAGTCGAGATGTATGATCTCTAGTCCAACCAGTCATACAAACAAGAGCAGATAATCAAAGACAATGAAAAATAAAAAGAGAGAAGGAAAAAGATGTCACCCAAGCTGTGAAGAGATTCACAGCTCTAAAAACGTCCTCTCAGCAGTAGAGGAATGCTTTAATAAGCACCAGTTGTCCCCGGAACGGCGCCAAAAACTTGACTATGTTTAGAATGTGCTTCCAAGTGCAGAAGTGTCAAGTTGTATCAAGGATAAGTCCAGGATCGTATTCCACAGGGACAATGGGTTATCAAAGCGTATAAAGGATTTGTGAGGAACAAATGAATCGAGTATGTGAGATGAAATTAAAATGCTATGCCAAAAAAATAATTGAAATTGAATTTAGAGTTTCTAAAGAAAGGCAAATTAACAAACACTTGGGTTGGGTTTAAGATTCTTTTTATCTCGGATTCTAGATAATTTCTCGATTAACAATCCAGTCAAGGAATTGATATTCGGAACATAAAAATTAAGCTCAAGTATTTGCAATATTTTTTTCAAGAAATTCTCTAATTTACTAGCCAAATTTATATTCATAAACAATCGAAAGAGACCTTGATAAATTCAAGCTTTTGTTGTGCCTTACGTCAACAACAAAACAAGAGCAAGAGCCGCAATCTATTTTCCATTTGAATCCGACTAGTAATTTAGTGAAATCAACATTAAACAATAATATATTGCATCAAACTAGAATCTAAAATAAATTAAATCTCATTCCACAACCCAAGCTTTAGTAATTAGTTACACATGATATTTTTAGTAACAAAAATAAATCTAAGTGGAACCATATCAAAAACTAAGAAAATATAAATAAAAAAAATCTTTAATATCAACTCGAAGAAATAAGACAAACTAAATTAAAGAAATAAAATTGAAACTCTAACAAGGTAATAAAATTGAAACTCCAAAAAACTTATAACAAGGTAATTGAATCTGAAACTTATAACAAGGTAATAGAAACTGAAGCTTATAACGAGATAATGAAAACTGAAACTTATAACAAAGTAATATAAACTGAAAACCTTAACAAAGAAAACTAAAAACTAACTCTTAACAAAGTAAAAAAACTGAAGCTCTTAACAAAGTAATAAACTGAAATTCTTCACAAAGTAATAAACTCAAAACTCCAAAACTAATAACTTAAAAACTAACCCCGTAAATAACTTGCAAAAGACAAAGGTAATAACTTGCAAAATAACAAAGGAAATAACTTGCAAAATACAAAGGAAATAACTTGCAAAATAACAAAGGAAATAACTTGCAAAATACAAAGGAAATAACTTGCAAAATAACTCCCTCGGTCGTCTCCACTGCCTTATGATCTTTCTCTTCTGAGCTCTCTCCTATTTATAGGAGAGAGCATCCTACCATTTCTCAAGAGTGGGTGGCCAAACTTTGAAGAATGGTGGAGTGGGTGGCCTAACTTGGGAGTGGGTGGCCTAACTTTGAAGAATGGTGGAGTGGGTGGCCTAACTTGGGAGTGGGTGGCCTAACTTGGGTGTGGTCCATGGGTTGCATTTCTATCTTTCTGCATGTGCTGATTTTCTGCTTGCTCCCTTGAGTTCCAGCCGTGAGTTCCATTCTCTTTTAGTATTTT